>VZQC01014134.1:1187891-1433931 GCA_009823505.1 Rhizomys pruinosus | reverse complement strand
GCAATTATACTAAGTGAAGTAACACAGTCCCAGGAAAAAAAAAAGGCGAGTGGTCTCCATCATTTGTGGATGCTAACACCAAATCCCCAGTTGACAGTCAAACTGAGCAACTTTATTATTATATTTCATTGTATCTGAAAGCAACTGTACTATTACAATGTGAATCTGTAAATGGGCTCTAGAATTATCCTACTAATTATACTCACACATTGTAATTTCCATATATAGATGGAGGATATGTAGTCATATTCTAAAAAGAAGAATGTAAAGTTATATGACTTTATACCTGCATGCAAACTTACTGTTAAATGTGAATTCTAAATGTGTTTAGGAATCAACCTATAGGTTATTTTCAGATTTTTAAGTTTTGACTTATGTGTGGAGTGTATATATGCATATTTTGGAATAATATAAAATAAAAAAATTTAAAAATAAATAAGTAAATAAGCAGGAAGGGAAACACATGTTACAGATGAGTGGCATGCAACGCTAGACCAGACAGATGTTCCTAGGAACAGTCACATTTGAATGGAAGGGACAAGGGATGAATGAGATGAAGCAGGACCTCAAATCCAAAAGACTCCAGGAACCAGCACTGTTACATGTTGAGCTCTCATCCTGTAGTTAGGGTGGCCATTTTAATAGTTAGTCACTCTAAAGTAACCCTGTAAAGAAAGACACGCAGACACGTCATAAACAAAGGAGGCAGGCATATGTAAGAGACAGAGTCAGGGGAATGCTACGGACCTCCAGCATGAACGACGGGCCTAACAGTGTTCAGTCTCATTAAAAAAATACTCTGCAGACAAAAATGAAGCACATCATTAAAAAATACTTTGCAGGCAATAATAAAAGACATATGAGAAGGCACACAAAGCCCAGGGATCATCAATATGCAATGCTGAGCTGCAGAAAAAGCAGGAAGTTGGCTGGGAATGAGAAAACAAAATCAATAGAATAGAGTCTCATAAAAGCCGAGGAAGAGTTATATTCTGTGTTTCCAAGAACTAAACAAAAAGAATATGTTATATTAGGCAGTGACCAAAATGACATAATACTAATAACAAAAAAGCCCTATTTGTTACAGAGCTTGCATAACATAAATGATCCTATGGGCCAGATATAGAAAGCCAGGAATTGCAGAACCATGTGGTCCCTGCAAAGAACACATGTACACATCCTCTTGAAAAATCATGATCCGAAGGGATTGAGGGATAGGAAGCTCACCCTTCACAATACGTTCTGTTAGAAGGAAATGTTCTCAGTTGTATTTATACTTTTGTGGTCTGGCCATCTGCCTCCTTGTACCCCAACTGTCCCAAATGTCTGCTCTGGGGCCACAGAGAACAAACTGAATACCACGAGGAACATGTTTAATACTGTACAGAATTCATTTGGTGCCATTTTAACCTGATAGCAGAATTTGCCATTCCACACGTCTTTCCATGAATCTTCTCCAGTTTATCAATATCCTTCTTTCAACCATTCCCACAAAGAATGTAGCAGTATGAGCCAGCATAATCTAGGACCCTTTAAGGTATCATTTGTAAAATGGCAGTAGTATGAATATAATGATATTTATTGAGCTCAGTCTCTTGCTGTTTCTATTTCCCACCCATCACCCTCCAAGGCAGCCTGTTTGTTGTGCCATAAAGAGATCCATAATCCACAGTGAGTGATTTCATCAGTATAAAGAATGTCATCCCTCATCACCCTATCATTTCTGATTAGGATCACTCAGTCTAATGTACATTACATCTTTAGCAGTAATGCCTGAGCAATGCTTCATGTTTCTCGTGCCTCTTTCTAGACATTACCTTATTATGTACCCAACTAAGAGAAGCACCCTCGAATAAAGAGGGAGATGAAACTGAAATTGTGGTTAAAGGCAGAGCGAAAATTGAATTCTGAAAGACAATCTCCAGTGATATGGCTTTAAATCTGGATTACCATTTACTCATCCTTGATATATTTTAAAGACAAATTTAATAATAATAATAATAATAGTGAGAACTGGTAACCCATTAAAAAATTCTTAGAATGTACCAACTGCTGAAATCAGAGTTCAGGCACAATATGTCATGTGATACACATGATACACGCTACAAGCTACTGGCATTGTTTTTTTCTGTGTCTTCCATTTTAGTGATGAGAAAATTTAGCTAAAGAAGCCAAGTGACTTTATTGACTGTCACTGAGTAGGTAGCACTGAAATTTGAATTTGATTCTACTTTATAGTCTTGTACTACTGTCTCCCTTACTGAATCCTATCTGTATTACTCATGAGCTGCTGTTGACTGGGGAAGAAAAAAAAGAATTCTTATGAAAATTACTTCCCCAAATATGGGCTGAGAAGGACCATTAGAGCATGCCAGCAAGGACAGAGGAATAGGAGAGGCAAGAGAGGCCACATGCTGAGCACAGTGTCAGTTTGCATGCCTTGAACTGGGCTGAAATGTATCCATGTAGCTTTTGTCAATAGAGTATTTGGAACATAAACAAGATTTCAAGGTGACTGATCAGCCTAAGAAAACAGTGTTTTCAAGCACTTTTAATATCACTGAAGCAGAATTCACTTGTATATAAATCATGTGGTAATTTATTCATTAAAATACCATGTAGTTGGCAAGATTTTATTAACCTTAGTTTATGTTAATAAGATCAGTACTTCTGTGTTAATGCATCTCTGTATAGTGACTGTTATTCTGATTTTCTTCCCATGTAGACTAAGCATTACCAATCCCCAACCTGCATTCTATATCCTAGGAAAATGAGGTTAAATTAGAGAGTCGAGAGTCGTAGAGTGGCTTTGGGAAACCAAGGTCACATACAGGCTCCTTTTCCTGTACTTGTATATGCACCAGAATCACTCATGAGAGTTTTTCAATATATATAACAACTGATTCCCAGGAGCCTCTGCCATCTGCTGTAACAGTCTCTAGAGCGAGAAAGATATCCCCAAGAAATGAGATTTTCAGGCACTGGTTTACAAACCAATACTCAAAACAGTGACTACAAAATTTCCCTCTGATACATGCTCCCTGGAACCATTAGAAGATACATCAAATAATCCATTGAGACCCAGAAATATTATCAATGAATTTCATTGATAAATGTCAACCTGCCATTCTTTATCAATAGGGTTTGGGTACCTACTTTAATGTCCAGTTACTAAAAAGAGACCCTGTGAGTTCACAGAAAAGAAGTTAAGGATCATCATATGGGTTTACTTGGCAAGAGCCACATGATAAACAGTTAAGATAAAAATATTATTTTAGAAATAATTCTCAAAGGATTTGAAGAGGAGTATCAAATAATGATTAATATCTGTTCTATTTGTCAGCCATGCAGACACTGCTAATCAATAAAAGCACTTTTCTTTGCTATATCCAAAGTCCTTTTGCAAGAATCACTCCAGGGCACTGGCACTTTTTGAATAGCTCTAATATATACAGAGCGTATTTCTTTACATCTGCTTCCAGCTTAATCAGTCATAGGCAATGTGTTCCACACAGGAAGGCTCTCATGCAGAGAAGACCCAGAGCAGAGCCCCCATTCTTGCTTATTCCACATTTGTATCTCTGAATGGGAGGATTCAGAAATCAGTGAACATCTAAAATGGGTGTGTACATGTGTTACACTTCCATCATTAAAACCATCTAGCTTCTGTTCTGAATAATTCAGGTCCACTTTGACTACATCTTCTTTGGAGAAACAAACTGAGTTCCAAAGTGTGCTAAAAACCAAAAGTAGCATTTTTGGTATGTGTGTGGTATATGTGCTTGTACGTGTTAGTGTGTGTGCACATGTGTGGAGGCCAGAGGTCGACATCATGAATCTTTTTTTATCACTCTCACCTTATTTTCTGAGACTGGTTCTCCATGAACCTGCAGCTCACTAATTTGGCTAGGCTGGTTGCCCAGTGAGCTCCAGAGAACTGCTTGTCTCCTCTACAAGTCCTCTGCCCCCAGTTCCGGGGTTACAGCAATGTGTGCACTGCCATGCCTGGCTCCTTACACAGACACTGGGAATCCAAATTCAGTCCCCATGCTTACACTGCAAGCTGTTTACACTCTGAGCTATCTCCCCAGCCCCAAAAGTTAACATTTATTTTAAGGAATCTTATGTCAGTCTGCTTGAATTCCATTGGTGCACTGTACATTTTCTGTGGAGACTCAGGAGCGTCTCTCCACACACATATTCAGTGTCCTGGTAAACATGACAGGGGAGAACTCAATCACAAGGAGACTTAGTGTTGCTGCTGGGGTTCACTGGTAAAGGAAATAATTATAATTGATTTATTTTGGGTTCTACTGATGGTCACTCTTGCCCTCTACTGCCATTTCCCAAGCTTTCTTGGGTAGAATACATGCAAGATCATGTTTGTGGTGACATCTGCTTCATTGAGTTGATTTCCAACTACTGACAGGACCAACGATCAAATAATAAGCTGAGAAAGGGCACACTTACCTCATCATAGATGCTGTCATTCCTGTGGAAGTCTCCTGCCTTCCTGGGAAGGATGTGGACATGCACGTGCTGAAAACATAGAGGAAAGGAAAGAAAATGCATTCAGTTCTCTTTATAGCTTTTGGCTTGACAGTGCTGCTCTCCCGAAAGCCAGTTACTGTGCACTGGATCTCACTGGATTATTCTTCAGGGGAAGATGGTGTTCACCTTCAGTAACTATATCTGAAATCTGCAGAGAACAGAGGAGCCCGAATCAGAGGGAGCAACGTGGTGGCAGACAGGAGTCTAAGTGCAACGCAGGCTCTGAAGAATGCTGCCTCACTGGCAGTCTTGTTCGTAGTTAGCCATTGCCTTGAAATGACAGCATGCCTTCAGAGGTGGCTGCTGTGAGTCTGAAACTGACAGGAGGTGAGACGTGGCCAGAGTGAGCCTGCTTGAGTAGCTATGAATGAGCGAGAGGAAGGAAGAGTAGGACGGAACTAAAGAACCAGGCTGTGAATAATAATTAGCAATAGTAACACAAACAGTTCTTACTCATTTTTTATTTATTAGGACAATCAAAGCTTCTTAGTATCTGATAGTATTTCATTTAATACTCTTAAAGTTCTTTTCTAAAGTGACCTCCATTTTACAGATGAAGAAATCAGTGCTCAGAGAGGTCAGGGTTCAACAGGAAGTGTTAGAGTCAGGTCAGGAAGTGACATCTCCAGCTCTTGTCCTTTCTTCTTTAACAGCAAAGACACTGATTCTGTGAACTTAATCTTTCAAAAAAAAAAAAGAGTTAAAGTATGTGTGTGTATGTATGTGTAAACACCACACTAGTGGGGGTCAGAGAGCAACTTGCAGGGCTCAATTCTCTACTTCTACATGTGTGTCCCTACAATTGAAATCAGGTCGTCAGGCTTGGTGGCAAGTATACTTCCTGAACCATCTCCCTGGCCCAAGCTTAATCTTTAAAATAGCTCATTTCCCTGGTCTACTAAAGTACCCAGGAAACGAGCAAGCAGTGCCTTTGTGCAGAGATCTCGAATCAAGACTCAGCATAATTCAATACATATTCTTCAAGGCTAAGCTGACATTTGAAAGTTTTACTCTACCAATGGCATCTGATGTATTTCTGCAAAAACTAAGCCTTATTCCTGCCCTTGAGCTGTATTCCTGCATTTATTATGGACCACAGAGGATACGAAAATGAAAAGTCTAAATATGGAAAGACAAGCAAAGAATCAAACGGCATTCTGATCATGCCCACCTGATCTTGATTAGTGTGGCTGGGCTGCATGAGTCCAATGGACCCCCAGAGAACACAAGATTAAGTGTCTCTGTGGCTTCATGTACTCAGAAGGGAGAAAGATATGTTATTTCAGCAGGGCAGGCAGTGAGGATGTCCAAGGTGAAAGAAGGAGAGGAGTCTCCATCAGCCCCTGAGCGCACAGCCCCCAGACAGTGACGTGTTTCTGCCAAAATATCTCTAGTCAATGATGAAACAGCTCCAATTCCCTCAGCGAGCTGGGACATAGACATATCTAAGTCTCCGACTCTGTGATCAAAGAGAGAAAAGGAGAAACAAACAAACTGGGGAAAACAAATTACAAACTACCCAGGAAGCAAATTCTGAAGAGAAAGCCATGCAACATGAGCCCTGGAGAAAATTAAGGTTGACTGCTAAATGACTTAAGGAACAACAGCTCAAAATAGGGAGAGAGGCCACTCAGTGTCCACTTCCAAACTGTGTGGCTGTCCTTTCTTCTTTTCCCCCTTCCTCCTTCCTTCCCTCTTCTCTTCACCAAGACCCCTTTGCCCTTTCTTCCTTGTTTCCATTCATCTATCACCTATTCCCCACTGGCTTCTTCAGAGCTTCTAGTAATCACAAGCTCTGGAACAAGGTTCTGTCTCAAGCTGCCTGAAGGCACAGATGACATAAGAGCTTTTTTTACCAGAGAATGCGGTCTAGCTGGACCGCCCATGTATTAGCTGTGTGACCTTGCCACAGCAAGCCTGTGACTCAGCATCTGCCTTTACAATGGAGCCCACAACATTCTGCCTAACTGGGCTTGAGCATCAAATCTGCTAAGCACATGTTTGGCATATACTTAGGACATAATACCCAAGAAATGCAGATGCACTGGGATTATCCTTACTGTTAAAAGTATAATCTGAACCTGGCGTGGTGGCATGCACCTTTAATCCTACACTCAGGAGGCAGAGGCAGGCAGATCTTTGTGAGTTCAAGGCCATCCTGGTCTACTGAGTGAGTTCCAGGCCAGCTGGGGCTACAGGGAGACCCCTGTCTCAAAAAGACCAAAAAAATAAAAAAGTGTAATCTGAAGACTAATCAGGGAGTTACATTCAGTGACTGCTTTGCATACTAGCAGGAATGATATTTTAGAAGCTCCTTGACTTGAGAATTATTATTATTATTATTATTATTATTATTATTATTATTATTTTGGTCTTTTTGAGACAGGGTCTCTCTGTAGCCCCAGCAGGCCTGGGACTCATTTTGTAGATGAGGCAGGCTTTGAACTCACAGAGATCCACCTGCCTCTGCCCCGAGTGCTGGGATTGAAGGCATGCACCACCACACCTGGTGATTTGGGAATTCTTTTTTTTTTTAATGTGTATGAGTGTACTGTTGCATGTAGGTAGGTACACCCATGTCGTGCAGTGCTGCGGAGGTCAGAAGAGGGTGTCAGATTTCCCCTGGAACTGGAATTAAAGACGGTTCTTAGCTGCCATGTGGGTGCTGGGAATTGAACATGGGTCCTCTGCAAGAGCAGTCGGTGCTCTTAACAGCTGAGCCACCTCTCCAGCCTCATTGGGAATTATTTATGCATCTTTTTTACCAAAGTTTGTTTCTCTTCCTTGATTAGTGGCTCTCAAACTTCAGTAATGTCACTAGGGACTGTTAAAATACAGATCACCAGTGCCTCCTAAGTTACTTTCTAATATTCTTCCAAGAGATGCCGAGTACTACTGGTCAAGGACTATTCTTTCAGAATAGCTGGCTAAGATCATTCATCTTCTTCCTAGCTCTGCTCCACAAAATGGACCAATGCGGGCACTACCGTCACTCCCTGTTTGGCCTGCCCTAACACATTCCCTAAAGATCTCGTTCCAAATGCGTCCCTAGCTGACTGCATGCACTCCATTGTTCTCCTTGTCCTTAGAGCCTGTCAGTGAAGTCTGAGTCTGGAACTATCCCCCCTTCCTTTCTGTAACCTTGGTTCCTCTGGGTTCAGTGATCAGAGCAAGCTGTTACCATGTAGTCTTGGAAATGCCACTCTTGATCACTGGCAACCATTTGAAACTTACCATGACATCAAAGACAGTAAACAGCTCACTGTCAAGGTGATTTTTCCCTAAGGGCATGATCTCAACTCCTCCCGAAACATGATACACTGACATAAATTCTTAAGTGACAGACTAATCATAGGATTCTGACAACCCGCTCTGCCTCTCAGGACAGAAATCATGTCAAAGTCTTCTCAGGAAGAAAAGTAGGACTCAACTTATGAACACAAGAAGTCCATAAACCAAGAAATGGTAAATGCAAATCCAGAGAAGAGGGAATTTCAGGCAAGAGGAGATCAACACTAGGGTTAAACATTGTTGAAAGCTTGAGTTGACTTCAGTGAAGCTGGGAAGAAAACACTGCAAAGACCATGAAAAGATCCGCAGGGTCATCGGCTATTACTGAAACACCAATCAGAAGCACCTGGAGATACACTTTACACCCACCAGGATGTCTCCAAAACAAGGCAGAGAATCACAACCACGGGTGGAACTGTGGAGAAGTAGAGACTTCTGCTTGCAGGCAGAACAATGCAGATGTTTAGAAAGCCAGACTACCAGTTCCTCTACATGTTAAACACCCAGTGACCAAATGGCTCCAGATTACATTTCTAGGATATACCCAAGAGAATGGAACCCATGTAGGCACAAAAACTTGTAATGCACATTTAGAGCAGTATTATTTACAATCGTCAAAAAATGGAAAGAATCCAAATTGACTATCAACTAATGAATAGCCTAACAGCAAGACAACAGACTATGATTGGGCATAAAAAGGAATGCAGTCGCTAAGGGAAGGCATTATGCTAAGTGAAAGCATTCAGAAACAAATTGCTATATATTGTATGATTCCATTTATGAAATGTCCAGACTAGGCAAATTCACAAAGAACGAAGATTCGTGTTTCCCAGAACACAATGAAGCAACTGCCAAGGAACAAGGGTTTATTTGGGGGATGATGAATATTTTCTAGCATTACATGGTGCTGATGGTCAAGCAATTTTGCAAATGCACTGCAAAACCACGGAATTTTATATATTAATAGCATGAATTGTATGGATTATAGCTCAATAAAGGAGCTGATGAGAATGGGAGAGAGAGAGAGAGAGAGAGAGAGAGAGAGAGAGAGAGAGAATGAATCACTTCTTCCATTCTGTCTCTCTTGTCTCCCCCACACTAGTCCTTGTAGCCTTTCACTCATGTGTATTTTACCCATTCTCCCCTGAGGACGGATAGTGCAGTTAAAATGATGTACTGTACTGTAAGTGCAATTATAGGTGGTAACATTATGGTAGGGAAAGGCAGGGAAGGGTGCAGGTCTACCTTCCTTCCTAAATGGCCACCTGCATCCCCAGTCACGTGATCCTGTATTGACTCATCTCTTCCAGCCCTGCCAATAAACATCTATAGAAGGAAAATATGACTCTAAAGAATAGAAGGAAAATATGACTCTAAAGAATAATAAAACAGGGCTGGAGAGATGGCCTAGCGGTTAAGAGTGCCAACTGCTCTTGCAGAGGACCCGGGTTCGATCCCCAGCACCCACATGGCAGCTGAGAACCGTCTGTAACTTCAATTCCAGAAGAACTCCAGTTCCAGGGGAATCCGACACCCCCTTCTGACCTCCGGGGCATTGCATAACACGGGTGCACAGACCTGCATGCAGACAGTACATTCAAATAAATAAATTAATTAATTAAAAAAAAGAATAATAAAAAACACGCTGTCGGCTCCCCCCCCCCCCGCCCCAAAGCCCAAATCCTAATCTCTAACTTGTGAATATGGTAGGCTACAGGACAATGAAGAGTTAAGCCTACAAATGAATTAAAGTTGCTTGACAACCTGATCCCTTTTTTTTTTTCAAAGATTAATTTATTATTTTATGTGTAGTGGTGTTCTGTCTGCATGTATGTAAATTCGCCATGTGTGCGAAGTGCTCTTGGAGGCCAGATAGCTTGTTGGATCCCCAGGAACTGGAGCTAAAGATGGTTGTGACCTGTCATGTGGGTGCTGGAAACGGAGCCCCAATCTTTTGCAAGAACAGCAAGATCTCTTAACCACTGAGCCATTTCTCCAACCCCCTTTACCACTTGATCTTTTAAAAAATTATTTTTTAAAAATTTTATTTTATGTGTGTGCGTCACCTGCATGCATGTAAGTACATCCATATTGTGCAATGCCTGCAGAGTCAGAAGATGGTGTCAGACTCCTCTGGAACTGGAATTACGGACAGTTGTAAGCCAACATGTGGGTCCTGGGAATCAAACCCAGATCTTCTTGCAAGGGCAGCCAGTGCTCTTAATTGCTGAGCCATCTCTCCAGCCCTACCACTTGATCTTCAAATTAAAAATGTACCTTGGGCTGGGCATGGTGGCACATACTTTAATCCCAGTACTTGGGAGGCAGAGGCAGGCAGATCTCTCTGAGATGGAGTCCAGCCTGGTCTACATACCTTGTTCCCTACATAGGCTATGGGGAGACCCTATCTCAAAAAGACATAAAATATATACCTTAGATTACCTGGCTTGGCTCAGTGTTATCATGAGGGATCTTCAAATTGGAAGTCCATGAATATCATCAAAATGTTATGCTTTATGTCCCAAATGATATGCTTAAGAATATGCAAAGTCAAGCCATGGGTGGAGAGATTTTTTTTTTCTTATCACGTGTCTGAAAAGTGACTTGCATCTTTTACAAAGAATAAAATGACAAAAGTTCTAACTAGAATTGTCAAAGGATATAGACACTTTTCCAAAGAGACATAAATGAAAAGTACATGAAAAGATGCTCAATATCCTTAACCTAGAACCATAATAAGGGACAATTTCACACCCTGGAGGGTACCTATAATAAGAAAGAAGTAATAATAAACATTAGTAAGGAACTAGAGAAACTAGAACCCTTATATAGGCCAGGTTCTGGGGTTCAAAGTGATCAGATCATGAGGGCTATGATGTCATGACCATAATAATTTAGCGATGGAGTCATAATTTTCTGATTCATTAAAAGGTGGTAGAGATTTGAGATGTGGGGCCTCCTTGGAGGGAATGGGTCACTTGGGTGGACTCTGAAGGGCGTATCTTATCCTAGGCTCCTCTCAGATGCTGATCCCTGGCTACTGTGAGGCTGAGCAACGCTGTACCCCACACCCTTTGTCGTGATGTTCTGCGTCTTGAAGGCTCTGAATCAATGGGGTCGGCTGACCATGGACCTTGAAACCATGAACAAAAATCCATCTTTCCTCCTCTAACTGGTCCTTTCAGTATTTGATAACAGAAATGAAAAATGAACCCAAGCAGCCCATACAGAACAAATACACATGACCCATTGTCTTCAATCATAGACGTTATATGTTTTTATTTGTATAACACGTCCATAAAGTAAATATCATTCAATTAATTTTATAGGTGAAGATAACAAGACCCCACGATAATTGGATAAGCTCTCCTATCTGTAGCTCCTTCCTCAAAATCTCTCAAATGGAAATAAGCAACTATATTTACATAATAAGGCTGTTTCAAGTTGCTGATCATGAAAGTAAAATACGTAAAGTGCAGAGAATCTGGAACAAACAGAAAACACACAGGAGAAAAGTCTATAAAATAGCCAGTTACTCTCATGACCAAGTGATGGCAATTCCTTTTCTTCAGAAGTATGCAAATATGAATACAATTATTTTTTGTCCACTGCCCTAAAGCATGCTCAGAAACAAGGGTAGAAGGGTAACTAACTTATCAAGGAGATGATCCCTGAACACACCAATCAGGGACTGTGGGAAAATGCACAGAAAAGGCAGCCAGGAAAGGATGCAGGATCAAGTAAGTTACTTGGGTGTGTGATGAGATTGGTTCTGCTGGGGAACTTTAGGATGCAGTGTAAATCATGTATGTCAGAGACTCCGGTCTAGTGGTGGGGGAACTAGGCTATTTATAAACCAGTTTTCATCCTCATTGGGTGAAAAATGCCTCAGAGAGGCATAGATAGTCTAACACTTCTATTTCTATCCCTTGTGAATAAAAAGAGTTATTCAACACCATGATTTAGATGGAAATCAGGCAAGCAAAGATGTATCACAGCCACAGAACCATGGGGTCATGGTAATATGGGTAGAGCACAGGGGCATCCCATTTGTAGCAAGTGGTGTCTTGTGTAATAATCTCATGATCTACTGCTGGGCCACACCTTTAGGTGCTTAGTCTACAGGTTTAGGTGTTTAATCTCCTTTTCATGGGTAAGATAACAGTCACATAAAAGCCATAGCAGTGCTTTTCAATCTGCCAATCAGAACGGCCTACAGTTTCCAGAGTAAATCTGGAATACTCAGGAACAACACAGGGTGGGAACGAGAGACTGCTGCATTAAACTGAATGGCAGACTTCACTTCCTCATACCTGATTCAACCAGAGCAGCTGGAACTGATGTCTAGGGATTGTATGTACAGTATCAACAGTGAAAAGAATCTGTTACAAAAAACAAAAAATAAACATGAAAAATACTAAAGATGAGATTTGGAAAACCATAGCTTAGGGAGACACACATCCTAATTTCTTTATTTTACAGAAGAGGAAAGTGAGTCTTTCAAGAACGATATTCAGTCAATGGTAGAGTCAAGAACACAGCTGTGAGCCTTGAGCTGTCTTTCAGGGAGTCCTGTCATGTCTTCCCATCCTACCTGCTCCAGACCTTAGACAGGGAGAAGCCCCACAAAGGATCCCGGGGTCCTAGAGGTGGATGCCAAAGTCCAGATCTGAGCTCTGCTTCTTACCACATGAGTTTGTAAACTCACCTCATCTTCCATCATCTTTCAAGTAGCCAAAAAAAATCGCACTAATGCATGTGATTATTGTCCCAATTATACCAAATCATGTTGATGTCATGCTTAGGCAGGATGCTGGAACATCTTAAATATTCATCACACCCTGGTAATGACTGTCAAACAGCAGTGGCTTGACGACACTGTTGACACTGCTGTAAACCAGAAGGCTTGCTCTGCAGTGAGCTATGCTGAGCATATTCCACTCCCTCCAGAATGTCACTGTCTCCAAAGCCTGTGCTTCTGACATGACTGGATCTCTCTGCCTTGATGTGGAGAGACCTTGTCTTCTGCTACTACATTGGGGGTCACCATGACATCACTGGGAGTCACTTCATTGGAAAATAAATGTCACTAGAAATGATGTTCTTCACAGAGCTCAGAGGATAATTCAGCATGGCCCTCCGAGGAGGAAAAGGAGTGGTCTGTACCCACTCTCCGTGGATTCCTTCCCTGATGCTATCAGCACTGCTTAGACAGCAGGCTTACCTCACAGGAAACAGAGCTTCCATGTGTTCAAACTAGTTCAGTCAAGTCCAGAAATTTAAAGGAAAAAAAAAATGGATAAAGAATCAAATCAGTTTTTTTTAAAGCCTTGCAGGATTTGTAGAGTCCCTATAGAGTTTTGTGGCTGAACAATTGTGTTTTTAAGCCATACATCACTGGTGGTGCTCCAATAGTGAGTTATAATAATGTATCACGAGAGGGACGGCACTCTCCTGAAATATGGGTGCCGTGCATCATCTGAACACTGTGGATCTGATGATGCATTGCTCTGAACCACAATGAGCATTTAAAGGAGCTTTTAGCAACCAGACGGTTTTAAATTTCAAATTTACTAAAAATTAAGGTCTTTTCAAGTCAGATAAAAGCGAGATGAGGGAATGTGACTCCATCAAAAGTGTGACTGACACCTAAGAGCCTGCCAACGTGTCCCTTCCTTTGGCTTTCTGCTTAAAAGGTGTAAGTAATTGCTAGGCTTCCTCCCCATCCCTCGTCCACGAGAACAGAAGCCCGGGAAACTGAATAAGCACGAGCAGTGTCAACAGATCTATTTTGCCAATCGGTTTTCCCCATTTTCCAAGCTGCAAGTGCGAGCAGCTTGTGACCAACCCAAAAAGTGCTGGCTTGCAGGGGATGCTGTGGTTGGCACTGGATAAACCTAGCAGAGATTATTTCTATTTTTCTGGCTTTAAGAAGGTCTTCTCCTGAAATCTAAAAACAAAAGAACAGATTAAAAAGGCGATCAGTGTCCTCACCCATCCCTCTCAAACTCCAAATAGGGCAGACAGAAAGAAAACGGGGCTTTTTAAACACTGGTTTGTAAAAAACAACAACAACAACAACAACAACAACAACAACAACAAGAAGCACAGATAGCAAATGAGAAGAAAAATGAACGATGAACAGCATATGGGCGTCTCACCTGCGCTGGAAGGGGGAGCAACTGCCAAAGTTCCAGCACCTTTCCTGTCTTAACAATGTTCTTAAACAACTGTAATGAGACTTTATGAGAAGGTTTGCACTTTGCTTCAAACCTACTCACTTCCAGGGGCAATGCAATCACTATTCATTAAGAAAACAGGTGTTGGGAGAAGTGTTTCCTTCCTTTTTTTTTTTTTTTTAAATGTCTCACTGCAATAAGCAGAATGATATGAGAAATCTCCCTACTGTTTGGGTAATAGACCCTAATAGGGACACTGAGAGACAGTTACATTTCCAGTGGCTTCTTCCATTTTCCTTCACCCAGTGTATTAAAGGAGAAACAGTGGTAGAGACATCGCCAAGTGGAGAGTAACATCTGGCTGTGAAGAATTAGCAGACTCCCTTTCTGTTATCTTGCTTATAGCTTTTCACTCCTCTACTTCCTCCAGTAGATTCTAACCTTCAAATTACTATAGATTTTTTGGCACCCACTCCCCTCCCCAATTCTAATAAGTAAAATCACTTCCTATCTCAAAAAAAGGCCCAGTCTTCTTTTTCTCTTCTACCATCAAGCTAACACATAACCTGTGTAAGAAAAACATGGCCACAAATGTATGACCTACTGGCAAAGTGTGAGAGAGGAAGGTTTGGAATCTGGGAAGATATGGGTCCTAGCGTGGGTGCTAGTGGAGTGCTAGCGTGGGTCCTAGCGTGGGTGCTAGCATGGGTGCTAGTGTGGATCCTGGCGTGGGTCCTAGTGTGGGTGCTAGCGTGGATCTTAGCATGGGTTCTAGCGTGGGTCCTAGCGTGGATCCTAGCATGGGTGCACTGGCGTGGGTCCTGGCGTGGGTGTTGGTGTGGGTCCTGGCGTGGGTGTTGGTGTGGGTCCTGGTGTGGGTCCTGGCATGGGTGCTAGTGTGGGTCCTAGCATGGGTACTAGTGTGGGTCCTAGCATGGGTACTTGCATGGGAACTAGCATGAGTCCTAGCGTGGGTCCTGGAGTGGGTCCTGGCGTGGGTCCTGGCGTGGGTCCTAGCATGGAGTGTTAAGTGACCTCATAAAACAAATGATCATATTTTCTTTCACATAAGATAAGAAACTTCATCTATACATGTCTACTAATATTTTTTTAAATTTTTAAAAATTTCTTGTATGTGCATGAATGTACTGTCTGCATGCAAGTCTGTGCACCCGTGTTGTGCAGTGCCGCGGAGGTCAGAAGAGGGTGTCGGATTCCCCTGGAACTGGAGTTCTCCTGGAATTGGAGTTTCAGACGGTTCTCGTCCGTCATGTGGGTGCTGGGGATTGAACCCGGGTCCTCTGCAAGAGTGGTCGGTGCTCTTAACCGCTAGGCCATCTCTCCAGCCCACATGTCTACTAATATACCATCCATCTACCCAGCACTTTAAGGTTATTATCAGCTATATTAGTTATCACTGGGGTGAGAACACTATATTCTAGGAGCAATGTTTAATAGTATATGTACACATTCCACACAAACCTACTAAAACACTGTGACTTAGGAATTATTATCCTTCTGTGGGGGTCTCTCTTTCTCTTTCTCTCCCTCTCCCTATTTTCTTTACAAGACTGAGACTTAAAGAGTTTCATAAATTCCACAAGTTCATCAAACTGAGAATGTGGTAAACCTGAGTTTCTCAGCCAGGTCCATGGGCTACTGAATCTTATTTTACTGTGTTAGACTTCCACCTTAACTACTGTATCTGTGATGCATGCCCTAGTTCAACTGAAATAGCAGGTTCAGGCCTTCAGTTATAAATAGGGCAGTGGTATTGCCAACGCCACGTCCTTTCACTGTACAAAATTATATCTTGGATGAGAATTTCTTTAGTTCCTCAAACCATAATGTATTTCATGCTGGGAAACCTTTCTTCTGCTGATTTTAAGTATGCTCATCTGGCACTTAGAGGAGGGGCAATGAAGAACAAAAAAGAAGGAAGGATGGTTCTTGTGCAGCACCCCAGGAACAAGGCACCAACTCTTTAACTCTGCTAGCCTGGATGATCAAACCTCAGTAAGTTCATAGCATCACTTCCAGAGAGAAAAGAAAATTTTCAGAATAAAACAGATTCTCTCAAGCTCTAAAGGAGAAACTTCAAGCACACTAGAAACTTCTCAAGCTGAGTGTTTATTGTTTGTATCATAAGAAGCAAAAGTAACAGCTGCTGCTAGTTATCATTAAGCTCTTACTGGATCCCAGGCGCAGTACACCAAGAACTCAGATAAGTCCTTTACCATAATATTTCAATTATTTGTCATAAAGTTCCATGACATATATAATCAAAATCACTGTTATGGTTGACAGATGAGGAGATAGGAGGCCAATGGAAGAGGAATGGGTAGGTTTGCATTTTCCCAAAGCCAAAGTATGACCTCTCAGTACAGTTACACTCAGACTGATAGAATTTTTATTGATGTTTTGTGTATTTCATACATCATTTTTCGTAGACTGATAGAAAGTTTAAACCTTCTTTGCCCTCATACTGTTCACCCATGGGATATTAAACTCTTCTCTAAGAGAAGTCCATAGAAGGGAACATATCGATAACAAATTTGAGACCAGTCTTTATAAATATTCTGCATTATCTTTTGGCTCACAATTGACTTCCAATGCCATAACCACTTTCAGTTCTTAATCCTATTTGGCAAGAAGAGATTGAATTTATAATCATTGTTCTTAACCCAGCTGACAAACAAAGATCTAGAAAACCACCATAACCCAATATGTGGGGACCTGAGATGGGCTAGGTTATGCTCCTGAGACAACGTTGGTGAAAGGCTAGATAAGAGTTTTCCTGTCCAGCCAGATGTGCAGGAGCTCACAGGTCCTTTGTGGAATGTAGAATGTGTTCCATTTGCTTTATTGCAGGGACATGGTATAAGTGATACCTCCATGCAAACTGCTTTCAAGAGATAGAGTGTTATTTGATCAGTTATCATTGTAGTCACTGTATTTATGATAAGTTGGCATTTAGTTGGAAAAACTGAAAAGTGTCCTTCCTTCCATGTGAAATTCTTTACCTTCTCTTCTCTCCCTTTCCCTGTTTTTTTTTAAAGGCCATTTTAAAGCTGTTTCCTTTGTGTAGACTTCAGTCTTTCAGGGTTCCTCTGATTCTTCCTGTGAGTATGAATGACAGCTTTTAAGTGAAAGTACAGGGCTGGAGAGATGACCTAGAAGTTAAGAGCGCCGACTGCTCTTGCAGAGGACCCAGGTTCGATCCCCAGCACCCACATGGTGGCTGAGAACCGTCTTTAACTACAGTTCCAGGGGAATCCGACACCCTCTTCTGATCTCTGTGGCATCGTATGACACAGGTGCACAAATCTACATACAGACAGTACATTCATACACATAAAAAATAAATTTAAAAAGATAAAAAAGTATAAAGTACAAAAGGATGCAATTTTTTCCTCTTCTATTATTTGGGAGTTCTAGAACATTCATTAGTGTGTCATTCTCCTGATTTTTTTTCCTTCTCCTACCCCACATTCCTAAGCCAGAGAACATATTTATTAAATGCTTTTAGGATGGGGTAGATAGAATAGGTTGAGATGGATGGATAGATGGATGGATGGACAGATGGATAGACAGATAAACTGGTGGATGAATAGTGGATAGATGATAGATGGGAATATTCATGAACAAACCAACAGATGTGTCAGCTGTATGGTTAAATAATGGACAGCTCCGGGGCTGGAGAGATGGCCTAGCGGTTAAGAGCACCGACCGCTCTTACAGAGGACCGGGTTTGATCCCCAGCACCCACATGGCGGCTGAGAACCGTCTGTAACTCCAATTCCAGAAGAACTCCAGTTCCAGGGGAATCCAATGCCCTCTTCTGACCTCCGCGGCATTGTACGACATGGGTGCACAGACCTACATGCAGACAGTACATTCATACACATAAGTAAATAAAATATTTTAAAAAAATAATGGACAGCTCCATTATTCTTGATTTCTTAGCTTGATTAAAAACTAAAACATGGGGCTGGAGAGATGGCTCAGCAGTTAAGACCCCAGAATCCTCTTGGACAGGACCTGGGTTTGATTCCCAGCACCCACATGACAGTTAACGACTGTTCTTAACTCCATTTCCAAGGTAATCCAACACCCTCTTCTGACCTTCCAGCATTGCTAGACACAGGTGCACTCACATACATGCAGGCACTACACTCCTACACATAAAAGTAAAAATAAAAAAAATAAAATATTAAAAATAAAATAAAAATTAAAGCACCTTTGTAGTGATTTTTGCTCTCTGCTAGAGACTTCCTGTTTGTCTAAGGATATGACCTTCAGAGATAGTTTCTATGAAGTCAACTCCTGCCTCCAAATGAAGAACATCTTTGCAAAAAATGCAAATTTAATGGTTTTCTCTTTCTAGTCTGAAGTAAGTTCTTTGTGAAAACTCCTCAAATAGGATCAGTCACTACAGCAACATAGTGACCATTTTACTACATCTGTGTATCCCATAACACTGTTACATATCTTAAGTCTTCTGTAATCAGTGTTGCAAGAATTCCATGGAGCTGCATCCGCTGATCAGCACTGACTTTAATAACAGTCACTATAATTCTCTCTCATGAGAGAAGAAGCTGGTCTTTTCTGTTGACAACTTCTGACCTTTGCAAATTAATTCTGTCTTTGATAGACGGAACACTAAGAATATGTAACTTTTATTTACATACCATATCAGAACATTACTCCAGTGAGCTAGTCTCTCTGGTGTCTTTCTTTTGGGCATACAACAAAGGAATTGGATGCAAATGAAACAAGGATAACATTTTTCCTTGTCTAACTTGCTTTTTGACAAATGCTCATTGCTTTGTTATTTGCCATACACATAATTACTGTTTTTAATTTATGTTTCAATAAAATTATAATAATAAACGTTTACTGCTCCATGAATAAACATTCAAATGAAGCCTTTAATGGGGGTTACATGTTGTGAAGCAGCTCGGTGGCTTTCCAGAAATTTCACCCTCTACTTAACGAGCATCATTTCCATAATCTGTGCATTATGGCTTAAGCCTCCCTTTAGGAATATTTTGCAAAGCAAAAATTCATGAAAGATTGGTAGTCTAAAGGGGAAAAATTGTTAAGGGGATTAACAACTTGTCCTGTTAAAGGGACAGGACAAGTTTTCATGTCCCTCCAGAGACCGTAACATAATCATTATGGAGATGGCATTTCCTAATTCTCTCTCTAGTCGGGTGCATCACTACTACAGATTTTGCCTCTAAGATCTGCCTTAAATGAAAGTGATGTGATATACAAAAAAGGCAGCCATGAAGGTCAAACTTGTAAAAATTCCCTTTCTTGTGCCATCAAAAAGGCCAGGCAAAAGAGTCAGGCACTTAAGGCAGATCAGGATACAGTAAATTGGACATTTGTAGACATGGAATCAGAAAAAAATAACTTGAGTAATAGATGGTCACCCAGGAGTCCAGGGAGACAATTCAGCGGTAAAGGTACTCGCTGCCAATGCTGATGGACTGAGCTCAATCCCCAGGGTCAACATGGTAGAAGAACTGCTCCTGCAAGTTGTCCTCTGACCTTTACAAGTGTGTCCTAGCATGCATGCCCTTACACACATGCACGCAGAATAAAATTATGTATTAAAAACTAGTCATCAGGAAGTACATAAACTTAGATAAAATTTTAACCTGAGCCTCGTACTGATGATTTGGTGCATATTTTCAATGAGAGGGGTTTTACATTGTTTGTTGAATTTATGTATAGGTCATATAGAACATCTTAATCATCTTTTTTGCATGTCAATAATTTTCATGAAAGGTATATCTCTTAGTACCAAACATAGTGGTAGCTGGATAGGTTACTTCTGTCCACTCAAAATTAACAATGGTGTTTCCAAAATTGAAGTACATCAGCCTTTGAGAAAAAAATGAAAAGTTATCCACAAAACATGGTTTACAAAGATTAAGGATAAAATACACTGTGGTTCTTTGGTTTCTTTTTCAGTGGTTATTTATTCATTACATAATGTCAACATTGGTTACAGCCATTCTAGAGGAAGTCAGCTACACACTGCACAGAGCAGCTATCTTCAACACTGCAGATCTCACATTCACAGGCCAACACAATCTGAACACTACCTTGGTGATCTCATGAGTGCCTCCTTACTTTTCTTAAGACACAGTCGAAATTTTTCAAATATACTCTCTTCCTTTTAAAACAAAATTCTACATTAGAAGCAATGGCAGTTTTAGGACTGAGGACTGTAGGGCGAGCTGAGAGCAAGCTTGGGGAGGGTGGTCACGTGGGGGGCACGGGAGAGCTGTTGCTGTCAAGGTGATAGAAGTACTGACAACTGACTCTTAATCATCTTTTGTAAAGATGATTTTTATTTTATGTGCACGAGTGTATTGCCTGCATGTATGTTACTGCACCCATGTGGTGCAATGCCTGCAGAGGTCAGAAGGTAGCATTGGACCCTGGAAATGAAGTTACAGATAGTTGTTAGCCACCATGTGGATGCTGGGGAATCAAACCCAGGTCCTCTGCAAGAACAGCCAGTGCTCTTAACCACTGAGCCATCTCTCCAGCCCCATCTTAATCATCTTCATACCCCTTCCCCATTCATACTCTCCAATAGCCCCTTCCCTGGATTTCATGGGAGAAAATATTTTATTTTTTAAGGAAAATTACTTAACAGAATTTGATGCTATTAACATTTCAAAAGGTTAATCTACTTCAAGTAATTTTTGTAAATTGTATTCTTAAAAGAAGGTACTTTTTTTTTTTGGTCTTTTCAAGACAGGGTCTCCCTGTAGCCCCAGCTGTCCTGGAACTCACTCTGTAGACCAGGCTGGCCTTGAACTCACAAAGATCCACCTGCCTTTGCCTACCAAGTGCTAGGATTAAAGGCGTGAGCCACCACACCCGGCAAAAGAAAGTACTTTTAAAAAATAACTAAAATGCAGTTTTTCTTCTTGGTCCAACAGCTAGGAATGGGTTATTTAACAAAAGAGAAAAATAAAATTGCCAAGAGAAATCAAGGAACAAAGATTTTTCATAGTGTGATAAGAACCAGGCATTCAGCCTCTACAGAACAGTGAGAAAATGTACCAGGTGACAGCTGTCACTCTGTGCCATGCCAGCCTGCTTTACTGGTGAGTGGGCACAGTTTATATAAATGTCATCATGGGGCTGGAGAGATGGCTCAGTGGTTAAGAGCACCGATTGCTCTTGCAGAGGACTGGGGTTTGATTCCCAGCACCCACATGGTGGCTAAGAACCATCTTTAAGTCCAGTTCCTCTTCTGACCTCTTCAGCATTGCACGACTCGGATGCACCAATCTACATGCAGACAGTTCACTCATACACATAAAAAATAATTTAAAAAATTAAAATTAAAAAAATAAATGTCATCAGTTAGGACTCATTCTACATTGCTGGAAGTCGTGTTACTTTAGTATAGAGGAATACCTTCAATCCTGTGTGCCCCATCTTGAGCCTGTGGTATTATTTACCACAGGAAATGGAGCATATCACTTGCTATCCCATGCTCCCACGCCCATTTGATGGTGTGTTATGATTCAGTCTCACTTTGCTTTGACTATCGCCACACAAGCTTTCGTACAAAAATAATCTTTTCTTAATGTGAGCTGAATCCAAGACTTTTATCATTTCAATATTGCCACTTTCACATATGATTTCAATGAAATAAAACACTCAGCATAAATAGATTCAGTGTGATCCAGATTTTATCATATTTCTCCACTGGATTCTTTTCATATCCCACTTTTCTCTTGATCTGTATGCTTTTCTGTTTTCTAACATTCTTTCATTAGAAAGATTTAGACTAGGGACAGCATGCTCAAGTGGCCAAGTGGACTGTGAGAATTAGGCCGAATCACTTTTTGTTTCTTTTTTTTTTTAATTTTTAAATTTATTTATTTCTGTATGTGTATGAATGTGCTGTTTGCATGCAAGTCTGTGCACCCGTGTAGTGCAATGCCTCGGAGGTCAGAAGAGTGTGTCGGATTCCCCTGGAACTGGAGTTCTCCTGGAACTGGAGTTTCAGACGGTTCTCGGCCGCCATGTGGGTGCTGGGGATCGAACCCGTGTCCTCTGTAAGAGCGGTCAGCGCTCTTAACCACTAGGCCATCTCTCCAGCCCATGCCGAATCACTTGTTAGATAGTTCTATTTCCCTTCTATCTCAAAAAAGCAGGGATTTATTCCAGAGTGGAACACTTAGAAATGACATCATTTTCTAAGATGGAATAAAATATCAACATCTTACAGAGGTCTATGAGTGCCAAAAGAGGACAAGACTCATGAAATCACCACCTTATAGAGATAGCCACCTCTGTCTGCTCATTACAGAATTACTCACAATAGCCAAGGTATGGAAATAACTAAGTACCTGTCAGTGGATGAAGAGATAAAAAGAACTGTGACTTGGATATGTGCACACACACAGAGACACACAGACATACACAGGCACAAAGAGAGAGAGAGAGAGAGAGAGAGAGAGAGAGAGAGAGAGAGAGAGAGAGAGAGAAGAATATTACTCACTTTCAAAAAAGTAGATGTTGCCATTTGCCACAATAATATAGAGGATCCTGAAAGGCATTTGTTAAATAAAATATCTACACAGAGAAAATGAATATTATATAATCTCACCTATACTTGACAATTTAGATAATAAAACTATTAAAATGTAGAGAGGGAATAAAGAAGTAATAATCACATCAGGGAAGAGGAGAACTGTTGACATATAGACTAGAAGATGAAAGTAGCAGATATGCAAGATGAGTAAGTTTAGAGAGCTAATGTAGACTACCAGGACCTTAGGTAACACAATTGGATCATGCCTCTTGGCGTCTACAGGCCCTTGATTCCACAGCCTCCATGGATATCACAATCTATGGATGCTTAAAACCCTTACATAAAACAGCAGAGTCTTTACCTATAGCCTATGAAATCTCCCTGTACACCTGAAATCTTCATCATATAACTTACAATACCTAAATTTAAACATTAAATCAATAATTCCCATACTATATTTTAGGAGATAATGACAAGAATGATGTCTCTAAACATGCAAAACATTTATTTTAGAATATTTGTGATCCACACAGAACTTATAAATTCCACTTTAGAATAGTTGAACCCATGTGGAACTTGTAAATATGGAAGGCCAACTGTGTTGTATATGGGATTCCTGCTAAGTGAGTACATTTTAACATCTCTTAACACAAAACAAACATAAAAGCATGGGTAACTATATAAAGTGACATATATATGTTAATTTGTTTCACCATAGTAACCGTTTTACTATTTTTTTGTATACGATATTATTACACATCTTAAGTCTACACAAGAGGGCTTATTTTAAAACAAGCAAAGCATATCTTATTTTCAAAGGGAGAATCTTTTCAAAATACCTATTTTATAACGTACTGAAAAACAAAGACCATCCCCAACCACTTCCCCACAACTTGTAAGCTTCATTTGATAGCTCAAGACAGAATAGATGACTCCCTCTGATTAGTCCAATGATCTTCTTTCTTACAGGAACCTCCTAAATCATATCCTGGTTTGGGTCCTAGAATGATGGCAACAAAGCATTCATAGAGGGGCCCCTCAGATTGGCTCCCACACAGCAAGCGAGGGAGATCTGTGGGACCCTGTCACATACCTCTGAGGGACAAACAGTGACTTCTGGGAAGGCAATAATATTAATGATAATATTATTAATAATAATGATAATGATAATAATAATAAAACAAGCAATAGGGGAAGCCTAGGAACTAGCCCTCATTTATCTTATTATGTACTTTGTTATCTCAGGAGGCAAAGCAATTCCACAAGCAGTGTTAAGAAATGAGGTCTTGATGCTGTTCCATTTTGTAGGTGATCTCAGTGACTCAGGGCATGAAAATTATTGTGATTCAGCTCTTATTGTTGAGAATGAAAACCTCAGTACCTTCAACATCCCTGGTTCAACACAGATCACCCATTAGTAGAAGATATACAGTGTCATATCTGTTAGTCAAAATCCTTCTTTCACAAACAACTACAGTAAAGTATGGGTAGAAATTTCAGTTTGCCAAAAATCTGAACACAGACTAGAAATTTATAATAGTTGAGACCTCCTAGGACACTCAGTATGAATATTCTCTATGTTGTGAATCAGAATGTGTTGTGCAGGAGCTGGCATGAGGTGAAGAATTCATAATGATTCTTCTATAGCTTTTAATGTTTGGCATTAACATTTGGTCAAGGACCATCTACAGGCTGTGTATTTCATATGTGACAAATAAACATGTCTTCTTGTCATTAGCTTAGAATACCGCTATACCCCAGGTACTGCCAATGTTAGCTTCATTCATTAAGATGATTAACCAATAATCAGGTCTTAAAAAATTAGTTATGCAAAACAACCATGCCAGGACTGAGGACATGAAATTTTCCTATGAGGAAATTTCCATGAGGACATGGATCAAGTATTGCTGCTAGAAAATGTCATGTCTTTAGCAGTAATAAGATTACTGAGGAAGTGTCACAGGTAAGGCTGGAAGAATACAGGTTAGAGAGGTGGCACAGTATGTCATGTGTGTTCATGGGGATACAGTCACCAAGGTGAGGTGTTTGAGCAAGCACAATTTTGCTTTAAGCCTAGTGACATGAAAGATTCAAGTCCCTCCTTTTAAGTCATGAGATGACAGTTATACGGAGGCTGTAGTTTTATAACTTGGGCTTAACTCCTGGCCCTGCTACTAACATAGTGAAACAGTCATTCAACAGCTGGGAAATTCAGATTCCTTGTTTGTAAGATGAACCTATCTCATGGGGCTGCTGTGAGAATTAAATGTGTTGATATTACAAAGAGTTTACACCAGTACTTGGAACTTAGTAAGCATTATGTGTTTGTAGCTACTACTGCTGTTGTTATTGTTACTGATAGATATTACACTTATGACAACTACAACAGCAACTGTTATCACTGATGTTCATACATGCATACAATTTCCTTTAAGGTCTTAAAACTGCATTAAAGTCAGTTTTCAACTTTATGTTAAGAAGGTCATCATTCTTAAAAGAAATTTTTCTAATGCAGTATAATTTATAAAGCAGAAAGATGTAGACATAGATGTCTCTTGGGATAGCACACACATATCCTGGGCTCAAAGGGGTTCTGTGGTTTCCACTGAGAAAAGCGTGAAACACTTCACTTTCAACCCACAAGAGAGAGAGATGGAAAGCTGAGTACTGGGATTTCAACTCTGGAGAAGCCAGCCTTAAGCAGTGAGGCTTGGTGGCTAAGAATGTCAAGTTCTCAGCCAGATGAACTGGGATCAAATTCTAATGCCAACATTTTTTTCCTGCCCAAGAGTCTGGGGAAGTAAAGGAATACCTTTATGCATGGGCTCCCACAGTTATTTTTTAAAATACTGTATAAGCTTATTGTCTATATGTATGTAAGTACACACATGTTGTGAAATGCCCGCAGAGGTTGGAAGAGGGTGTTGTATCTCTAGAACTGAAATTATGGAAAGTTGTTAACTACCATATGGGTGCTGGGAATTGAATCTGGGTCTGCTGCAAGAACAGCCAGTGCTATTAACCACTGAAGAGCCATCTCTTCAGCCCTTATCAGTAAACAATATTTTATGAGATTATTGTAGATTCAAAGACAGGGAAACCAATACAGAGAAGTCCTGTTTAGTGTAGCTTTCCTCTAGTCTCCTTAACTGCTATACAGAATAGTAGGTAAAATACTGCATACCCAGAGAACAACATCAGAGATTGGCATTGACTTTGTGATGTGTGCAGAGTTCTGTGCCACTTTATGCCATGCATAGATGACTATATATCACCACTCTACTCAACATGTAGAGAAAGCCTTTACTCCAGAATTACCTCTGTGCTGCCTTCTGGATACATCTGCCCACATGTCTTCACTTCTCTATTCTCCTCCGTAATTTTGTCACTTTGAAAATGCCTTATAGAACTCCACATTCACCAAACATTTCAAATGCCCCTTTTCATTCAACATTAATGCTCTAGGGGTGCATCTAGGCTGTTGTATGTATAGCTGTCTATTTTTTATTAGAATAGTATTTCATATTAAGGGTATTCTTTACCTATCCCACTAGTGAAGGGCATCTATGTTTGTTCTAGAGTTAAGCCACCAATAAATTTAATTAAATTAAACTTCCATGAACATCTGTATACAGATTTTTGTATGCACTTGGATGTTCATTTCACTATGATAAATGCCTGGGGTGGAAAAGGATTGCTGGGTCATACAAGCAATTTATATTTGGTTCTTAAGAACTGGCAAACAATTTGCTTGAGTGGCTGTTAAACTTTATATTTTGATTGGACAGGTTCGTTTTATCTCATTCTCACTAGCATCTCATATGGTGGCTTTTTTGAGTTTTATCTGTTCTAATACACATAGAATCAATGTGATCCTTCTTTGCATTTTCCCAAGGACTACTGATGCTCAGTGTCTTTTCTTGTCATTCTTTTTACCCCCTTCCTTGAGACATTCTTTATAGCTTATGTCCACTTTCTAGCTGGATTGCTCATTTTTTTCTACTATAAAATTTGAGAGTTCATTATATATAGTCTACATACAAATCTTATCAGTGATAGCTTGTGTGTGTGTGTGTGTGTGTGTGTGTGTGTGTGTGTGTGTGTATGTGGAGCTGAGATTCAAACCAGATCCTTGTGAATGCTAGAATGCAAGGTCAGTGCTTTTACCACAGAGCTACATCCCCTTGTGAATAAATATTCTAGTCTTGGGAGTTCTTGTCTGGTCCTTTCATCTAGAAGTCATCTCTTCCTTTATTTCTTCACAGACACTTCACTTAAGACCTTCCTCTGATCCTCTTGACCTTGAATTTCCTGTCAGCACCCCCGATCAACCTTATAAATCCATGAGGAGAAGGCACATGAGATCTGACTGTTCACCCCAGGGCTTTGCCAACACGGGCACCCACCAGTTTACTCTTCTCTTAATGTGCACCCAGTGACCAAGTCAACAATCACTGGATTTTCTTACAAGACTTTGGTCCAAAGCAAAAACCATAGTTACCATGGATACACAGGCTTGGAATTTAAATAAATCATTTAATACCCTGGAAAAGGTAACTCATTATAAGAAGAAACACATACACACACAGATGTGTCAGTGATTAATTTCTTCTCAACTACCACACTTCCAGCTAACTTTGACATGCTTCTGTTTATTGAGAAGTATCTATTTATGCCAACCTGTGGCTCATGTTTGGCTAATTAAGCACACATACATTTCAAAGCCTGTGATCTGTGGGTTGTGTTTACATATGAACACCGTATTCAACACACAGGCAATTGTTTAACACCTCTAACCTCTTCCCAGTCTCATATTTAATTAGTGCAAGTTGCCAAGGAGGAATGCAGGGTACAGCTTTGAATTAAACAAACAGCTACCTTCCTCACAAATCATAACAATGCATAATTAAGTAATGAGATACCTGAGCTTGGTGGAGTCTTTCTTCTATAAAGGAACTCAAGCTCTGGGGAGGGCTAAGTTACAGGGAGACTTGTAAAAAGACCATGGGAAAGAAGACGGGTAAGCCAACGTGAGTCCTGCTTCGTGGCCTCTCCCTTCCTGTGAAGAAATGAACACTCCTTCCCCTCCATCTGCCCTTCCCTCTGCCTTCCCTCTGAAAAATAACACAAAGCAACAGAAGCGAGCTTCTTTGTAAAATGGAAAGCACTGCATAAAATATAAATATGATTTTATCGCTGCTGTTAGGGAAGAAGGTATTATTATTATTATTTGGATTTCACACAAGAGAAAAAGGATTTGCCATTCTAGGTACTTTCCAGCAGGGGTCCCCTCACCCCCACAGTCCTCCTCTCCTTCATGTATATCCCCATGATTTTCATGTTCAACAAAACAATAGGTATGGTCCAGCCTTGAGGACTGCTCTTTGCAAATACCCCTTCGAAAGGGCCTTTCCCTCGCCAAATCTCCAGTTGACATTGCATGCCATGTGTGTGCGTGTGTGTGCGTGTGTGTGTGTGTGTGTGTGTGTGTGTGTGTGTGTGTGTGTTGTGTGGCCACCGGCCTGCCTTTTACAGCAGGCCTTGAACTCATTCACATTAGTTCTCCTCACTGTCCACAGAAGGGTCTCTCTTCATCTGTTGCTTCTTTTCTTCAGGCTCTACTATCCTCCACCAGAATGAGAAACGGCAGGCTCAACTGCTCTGACTCCCGTGCTGTGAACTCTGGTGAATTCACTGTTGATTCTCAGAAGGGGAACAGTCATTGTTTTATCTGGGACACATGTCATAGGCACTAGGCAAACATCTTCTTTTATTCTCCATAGGTTTGGAAACCACTGTTGATTCTAAGACTGAGAGGTGTCATTCCACTGCTGAATTCTCACGATCTCCCTCAGCGTTATTCTCAAGATCCCCCAGCGTTATTCTCATAATCCCTCTAGGTTCTACAGCCTATAGATGACCTATGTTGTAAGAGTAAACAGCAGTGATGACATTAATAGGATGAACCACATGAAATTTCTGAAAATTCACATCCTTGACCTGAACTGCTTCCCAAATACCAACTCCAGAATGAAGCACTGTAACGCCTCCTTCTGAACCAACCTTCTGAGCATCTCTCTAAGAACACCCACAGTGCCTGTTAAGTTTACCTGGTAGAATGCTTAGGTTGCTGCCTGTCTGCTGCAGCCACTGTTACAAACCAGGCTAGAGGCCCCAAGGCCATGCCGAGATCCCCCACTCCAGTGTGCCATAAGGCTCTGTGCAGATGCTGCCCTCTCCTGTGACATTTTCTCAGTCAGACCCAGTGTGACAAGTCATTTCTGGATGCTGGCCTCCCCTAGAGCTATGGCCTTCCCATGCTCTCTGATGCTGGTTTCACCATGCTGAGTTTATATGCCATATCCCTGCCTAACATCTACATGGATTCCTTTCAAATTCCTCTTCCTTAAAGGGGGAACAGTTTCCGAAGTTAGTCAGAAAGTTGGAAATCAAGGTTCAATTGCCCTGGAAGGATTCTTTAAATTAACTGTGAACTCTATCAATGGATTACCCCATGATGAATCTGAAATGTTCCCATCTTCCTTCTTTGGAACAAAGCACTAGATATCCAGTTCAGCACTGGTTAGATTCTGTGTTTAAACATTAGCGAAACTTGTAACTACCGGGTTACAGTGCAGCCAGATGAGAAGACACGCGTCTGCTGAGAGGAGGACCAAGCCACTCTAGAGTGAAGTGGTCCTCCGTCCACTCAGGGATTTACTTCCAGCATCCCCATGGTTGTCTCTCTTTCTTCTCTTTCCTGTCTCCACCTCTAGAGTGAGTGTCTAGGGTTCTCTGCAGTTCTGTTCTGTCCGTCTGTCCTGAGCCCCTCCAGCTACAGGCCATGTGCTTGTCGACCTTTCGTCTCTGGTGACTCCTGCTATCTGCCTTCATGCCACTGTGCCTCTACAGTGTTTGTACGTGGGTTTCCATGTGCTCTTCCAGTCTTTGTCTCATTGTATCTTTTACTGGGTCTATGTTCTGCTGTGTGTGTGTGTGTGTGTGTGTGTGTGTGTGTGATTCTGTGGTTGTCTGCTTCTCTCTCTCTCTTTTTTTTTTTTGTCTTTTTGAGACAGGGTCTCCCTGTGGCCCCAGCTGTCCTGGAACTTGCTTTGTAGACCAGGCTGGCCTCAAACTCACAAAGATCTGCCTGCCTCTGCCTCCCAAGTGCTAGGATTAAAGGCGTGCGCCATCACGCCTGGCTGCTTCTCTTTCTTAGTCTTGGTATCTGTCTATGCAAACCTCTGTGTTTTAAACCCTGTCTTTGGGTGGGCATTGAACCTGTGCTGGCACGTTCTTCTCTTGGCACACTCAAATGTTGTCCTATGTACTCATTTCCGGGTACATCATTCTCTCTCAAGCATTTCAAGTTGATTGATTTCAGATCTATTAACTACACAGGATTCAAGAACACAGCAAATCCTCTCCTTTCTAAACATTTCTATGGACATCCAACTCTTCAGAGCTACATCTAATTCCTTAACAACCTATGTGGACCTTAGCAAGGTGATTTTTTTTTTTTTTTTGGTGTTTTTGAGGCAGGGTCTCCCTTTTACTACCAGCTGTCCTGGATCTTGCTCTGTAGACCAGGCTGGCCTTGAACTCACAGAGATCCACCTACCGCTACCTCCCGAGTGCTGGGATTAAAGGCGCACGCCACCACGCCCAGCTCAGCAAGGTGATTTCTACTCCTCTCACCTTAGCTTCCCCATCAGAGCTTCATGTATGCAGAAGGAATCTCCACTATTTATTCCACTGAGATGGGAGGGCTCAGAGCTGCAACCTCTTCACCAACAATCTAGATGGGGCAAACAGGTTTGGAGCTCCTTTGCTGATACCGAGAACATTTCAACCTCTCACATTTGTGGCTCCCTTGCTATCCCCATGTATCAAAAACCCATGCCCCCTCTGGTAGAGCACATGCACTGCCTCCCGCAAAGGTTCTGGGACCTCTCATCCTGCCAGTCAGCATTGTCCTGCTACTCTGAGCATTTTCTCTGTCCCTCCTGGTGTGCCCTTCACTTTGACAGGCCTTGGCAACATGGCATGAGACAAGTGCTATGTTAAAGGATTCTGTCTCAGCTTTTGAGAGCTAACTATATAAGCTGAGCCAGTCCTTTAGCCTTCTTTTGTGCCCAAATGGGAGTATTTGTGAAATTGCTGCATTCTGGTCTTAATGCTCAATAAGAAAACAGCACTTTGATTTGAACAACTGTAAAGGAAGGAATAGGGAAAGAAAGAAAACATTATAGGAAAATCAGGAGACCTTCCTGGGCGACGGGGCTTATAATTTTTATTTACTTATACTCATTTACTTTATGTGCATGAGTGCTTTGCCTGCATGCAAGTACATTTGTATGTGTGCAATACCAACAGAGACCAAAAGGTGGCATCATCTAGTTCTAGTCCCTTGGAACTAGAGATATGGATGATTGTTAGCTGGCATGTGGGTCCTGGGACTCAAAACCAGGTCCTCTACAAGGGCAGTCAGTGCTTTTAACCCCTGAGCCATCTCTCCAGTCCTGAGACAGGACTTTTAAAAGGTCATTCCAGGTAGGAGAGCTGAGCAAATGCCTAGAAAGGATTCTGCTCAGTGAGGACTTCCAAAAATGTTTTGCTAAATGAATGCATGTTTGACAGTGTAGAAAATTGAGGGCCAGAGTGGAACTGAGAGGTGGAGGTGTCATATGTCTTCTTTTTGAAAGCTCCCTACATGGGAAAGTTCAAGAATAAACAGAGGAATTTAGGGACAGTTGATCTCAATCTTCTTTATCTAAAAATGAGGAAACTAAGTCCTCAAAGTTATATATGCCTAGGATAAAAGCCATAAAAGGACTGGACTGTTCCCTGAGGTGATTACTTGATTTTAAATGGCTACCATTATAATCTGAGTGAGGATTTATGGGCAGTGAATGCTGGCTATGGGCAGGGCCTCCTGAAGGACTCCCTGAGGGTCTATAGACAGACACTTTATTTCCCTGGTGGTATACACACAGGTAAGAAATCCATGCTCCTATGCATAATCCCTCACACATGCTCCTGTAAGCTACCCTAAGAACTCACTGGATTACCTCACCTCAAGAAAGAAAGAGGGGCTGGAGAGATGGCCTAGCGGTTAAGAGCGCCGACCGCTCTTGCAGAGGACCCGGGTTCGGTCCCCAGCACCCACATGGTGGCCGAGAGGCATCTGAGACTCCAATTCCAGGAGAACTCCAGTTCCAGGGGAGACCGACACCCTCTTCTGACCTCCGCGGTGTTGCACGTCACGGGTGCACAGACTTGCATGCAGACAGTACATTCATACACATACGGAAATAAATAAAATTAAAAAAAAAGTAAAAAGAAAGAAAGGAAGGAAGGAAGGAAGGAAAAAAGAGGAGGAAAATAGAAAATAAAAAAAGATAAAGGGAAAAAGAGGACTAGCTAGAAAGAGGAGGGGGATCAACAGGAGTGGTGGGGAAACAAGAAAGAGTAATGAGGGATGAATAAGGTGAAAAAGATGATAAAATGTCAAAATATGATGAAAGTCATTATATGTAATTCATATATGCTAATAAGAACTTAAGTAAAAGAAACTAACACCAGAACAGCAGTCCCATTTGCTACTTAACAGAGCAAAAGAAAGAAGCAATTCAGACCGTCCGATTCCCAGCTTGCTGTGAAACCTGAGTTGGGTACAGACAGGCTGCTTGATCATCACTGAGTCTCAGTCCTCACATCTGTGACACAGGAGTTAACAGCAGTGGGTTCCATGAAGTCATACACCAAGATCATCAGTATGTGCCATGTTGCCAAATCCATTAGTCCAAAGAACAGCATGTACCATAACTGAGCCTCTTTCTAAAAACATCCCATCCTTGAACTTGTCTCGTGGACTAGTTCTCTTTCCTGGTAGTAGTCCTTTTCTCTGGATTCTCCTTTGCTGGCTTGTCTTCTGCCCAATTTTCAATGTTGGTGAACTTTAAGACCTGGCTCTGTATCTCAAGCGGTACAGTTGGTCTTAGTTGATCTTATTCAGGGCTGCAGCCTTGACTATCATCAGTCTGTCTATTGATGGCGCTCAGCCTGGATTTCTCTCCATGAAAATATCAAGGAGGAATTTCAACACCACCTGCTAAAAATTATTATATGGCCCAACCCCACACCTTAGGGATTTTACTATGAAATGTATGGTGCCACAACCTGTCTTCATTCCTTCCACCGCCCAATTCTCAACTTCTGAGGGAAATTTCTACCTTTGTATTCTCATAATCATTCTCCACAAAGCGATTTTTTAAAAAGAGGGGGCGTGGGGCATTCCCAGAGGCCATAGGATTCTTTTTTTTAATTTTATTTATTTTTGTATGTGTATGAGTGTACTGCTTGCATGTAGGTTTGTGCACCCGTGTCGTGCAATGCCACGGAGGTCAGAAGAGGGTCTCAGATTCTCCTGGAATTGGAGTTACAGATGGCTCTGCCATGTGGGTGCTGGGGATCAAACCCGGGTCCTCTGCAAGAGCAGTCGGTGCTCTTAACCGCTAGGTTATCTCTCCAGCCCCGCACAAAGCAATTTTAAAGGGGAGGGGGTGCTAGAGAGTTGGCTCAGTGGTTAAGAGCACTGGCTGCTTTGTAGAGGACCCAGGTTTGATTACTGGCACGGTAACAACCATCCTAAATCTAGTTCCAGGGGATCCTACACCTTACTCCAATATAGGTGTAGCAACCTATATGCAAGGAATACATATAAAATTAAAATAATAAATAATTTTTTTATGTAGGAGAAATATACTACCACTCAACCTCTACTATAAGGTTGGCAGCCCTGAGAACTCCTTTTGCACTGTAGCATGTAGGATGTATTCCTGCTCCAAAAGCATTAGGAGGAAAATAATAAATAAAAATTTTTAAAAAGAGTTCCAATTCTGATGTCAAATTGGCTTCTTGGCTGTGTGATTAAGGGTAGGAACCCAGCAAAAACTGTACCTTACTTTCAAAATCTATAAAATGGGAATAGCAACACTACTTACCTTTATTATTTTTAATATTAAATCAAATATAATGTGTATGGGGTTGAGAATGATACAGGGCATGCAGGAAGCACTCAATAAGAGATGGCGTCTTTAAAAAGTCAATATTACGCCGGGCGTGGTGGCGCACGCCTTTAATCCTAGCACTTGGGAGGCAGAGGCAGGCGAATCTTTGTGAGTTCTAGGCCAGCCTGGTCTATAGAGTGAGTTCCAGGACAGCTGAGGCTACAGGGAGACCCTGTCTCAAAAAGACCAAAAAAAAAAAAAAAAAAGTCAGTATTACACTTGCATTTTTTTCTTAAACACTTCTTTTTAAGTTGTACAGAGATATTGTAACTTTTTTTTGTTGTTGTTGTTGTTTTGACACAGGGTCTCCTTTAAGTCCCAGCTGGCCTGGGGCTCACTATGTAGACCAGGCTGGCCTTGAACTCCTAGAGATCCACCTGCCTCTGCCTCCAGAGTGCTAGGATTAAATGTGTGTGCCACCATGCCCAGCATTATAGAATTAATATTAACTGGACATTAAGTACTGCTTTTGATATTTATTGTTCATTCCTGTCTATCAAAATAGTCTGAGCTGCAGAAAATAGAGACCCTTGACTGTCTTTGCTCTTGCCCATGGAGCCTAGCACAGGAGCTGAGCTCAAAATAGGCATTCCATTTTAAAGGTTGAACTGTGTCCACAGCCCCAACCCCAACACCAACACCTCTGAATCTGACTTTGTTTAGAGATAGAGGGGAAATTAAGGTGGAATGTTTGACAAGTCTCTAATCTGACTGAGGTCCTTAAAACAAGAGAGAATTTGGATATACAAACCGATGCCAGATTTTTGTGCACAGAGAAAAGGCCATGTGGGGGACACAGCAGAAGGTGGTCATGTAACCAGCCAAGGAGAGGTCCTCAGGAGAAAGCACACCTGCAGATGCCATGATATTAGGGTCCTAGTGTCCAGAACTATGGGAAAATAAAATTATGTTCCTGCTGTCACCTATTCTGTGGTATTTTGTTATGTCTACACTGGCAAATTGGTATAGTGAGTAGATACTGTTCAGCACCCAGCACAGGGTAAGCGTGCCACAAAGACTGACTCTTATCGTTCAGCTAATGATGATGAATTTAGTAAGGTCTTTCTTAATAGCAAATCCACTTACTACAACTGTACAAGACATAGAGAGAGAAAAATAAGGAATGTCTCAATGGCAGTTAGAGTGCTTCTCAATTGTGATGCTGAGGTTCAAAGCAATTAGTTACCAAGATCTTAAACCTCCCTGTATGAGATACCTAACACCACTCTGAGGACATTTGTCTGTTACTAATATGAACACTTTGGAGCTCAAGTATGTTCATCATGGCCTCTTGGATATATATCAGGAAACTTGAGGCATTTTATACTCAAGAAGCAAATATTTCCTAGGCACCAGAGTCAAATTAGACAGAATGAGCAGAATATTAAACTTCGGAAACACTGGCTTTGTTGTTTTCATAAATGTGTCCTTGAACATGTTTGCATGCACTTGTATCTGAGGATGTGAGTTACGTCTGTGTATGTTAGAGTTATATATGAAATGAAATGACCACTAATTACAGGATTTCAAATTAGTTAGCCAGCATAGGTACCCACATGCAAAGTGCCTTAAAGAAAACCCATGTCTGGCTGGAATATGTACTTGACCCAGCAAAGTGGCTCATGCCTAAAAATCATGACAAAATCAGTGTATGTCTAGACTGTGTGCCACCCATACTTTGGGCTGTACTCTTAGTAACAGAGCTTCCTATAATGGCATCTAATTCAGAAAATGATCAGTTCATAATATGAAGCAGCATATACAGTGAGCCATTCTTTTAATGGATTTTTTAAACACATACATAGTCCCTTTAAATAGAATATAAAGAATCACCAAGTAGATCATCCTATAGTGAGATCTTACTGATGCACAAGTTATGGCATGAAAGGGTGAAGAAAACACTCCATCGTTCAGATTACTTTTTGAATAAGGAAGAGAATATGTAATGGAACATGGCAGTTAAATATTCATATGTAAGAGCAGGTATACAGATAAGGAATAGAAAGTTAGTTCATTGCTGTCAGCTCTGCTCCATAGCTGCTGGTACCTAGTGAGATGTACTGAGAAGTCTGATGTGGACCAGTGAATAGGTGCCTTTGTGGGAAAAGGATGCTTAGCATTGGTGCAAAATATAGAGCAGGAAATGCCTGCTAGGGCTGGAGAGATGACTGGGTGGGTTAGAGCATTTCTCATGCAGAAAAGAGAACCTCAGTTCGGATCCCAACCCCCATGTAAAAAGTCAAAAGTTGGCCTTGATCCTGCACATGTCTACAAGCCTAGAGCTGTGGGGAGCAGAGACAAGAGGATCACTAAAGCTCGCCAGCCCCACCCCCAGGTTCAGTTCAGCCCTGCCTCAAAGGAATAAAGAAGGCAGACTAAAGTTATAGAGGATGCCCTCCTCTGGTCTCCATATGCAAGCACAGGTGCAGGTATTCTCCTTACCATCCTGTACATACATGTATATACTATATACAAAAATAAGAAGGGGCTAGCTAGATGGCTTAGCAGTAGAAAGCACTTATTGTTCTGTGTTCAATCTTGAGACTTTATATCAGGCAGCTCCCAACCACCTACAACTCCAGTTTCAGGGGATCCAAAGCCTTCCTCTGGCCAGTTCAGGCAGCCACATACAGGTGGCTTCTACCCTCGTACATATACATAGTGCACATCAAGAAAACTAGAAGGAACTCTATAAAAGAGAAAGATAATACTTGCCTTATATTTCAGATTCCTTCCACTATTAATACCCTATGACCTGATCCTCCCTGGGCCTCATCTTTGCTATGGTAAATGAGCTTATTCTTCTGGTGTGAAGTGCTATAGTTGGGATCTGAAAAGTTTCTCAAAGGTCCATGTATTAAGGCTTGGTCTCTATCCATGACACTTTAAGATGCAGGAGCTGGTTGGAGGAAGTTAGTCACTGGCAACTTGTCCTTGCAGGGTTTTAGGACTCCAGGCTCTTGCCTCTCTCTTTGCTTCCCAGGCAAGCTGCTCCCTCTGCCAGGTGTTCCTGTTACTTACTCCACTTCACTATAGGCCCTGAGGCAATGGAACCAGGAACCCATGCACAAAAGTCCTCTGAACAGTGAGCCAAAACAAATCTTTCCTGTTTCTAAGTTGAATAGCTCTGATATCTTATAACAGTGACAGAAAGCTGACTAACATACATCAAGTAGCCAGACTCGACTACTGTCAGACCTCAGGATAGCAACCTCTTTTCTCTGAGTAGTGTCATTTTAACTATGTGTGATTTTGGAATGCACATTGAACTACCAAGGTCCATCACCAAAGTCATCAGATTAAACTATAACTGACAAGACAAAGTAACTTCTGGAAACCTGGATTTGTGAGTGACCCACAGGATCCTCTCCTCTGGCAGGAGATGGATGGATGAGGCATTGCAGTGCAGTCCCACTTGCATGTATAATGACAGCAGCCAGAGGACAACACCATGAGGGTGATTCCCCCCTCTGTCTTTTGATGCAGTCATTGCCGCCAAAGGTCCCAAATCCCCTCCTGTTCTTTGACATTTCTCAATCATTGTCACAGCTACCTTGTAATTTATTGTTGCTAGCGATAACCAGCCCTGTCAACAAACAGCAGGAAATATTCCATTTCATCCCTTCGATGACTAGGCCCACATTATTGCCTCTACATGATAGGAAGTAGGGTTGAGGGATATTAAGTGATTTATAAGTAGAACATTGTAGAAAGGGGGTCTCTACTTGAAACCCATACTCCTAATTACTTGGGATAGCAATCTCATCTCAATGCCAGAAACATTTAGCAACACCAGAGGAGGTTAAAGTTCCAAGAGAATATTTGAGCCATTCACTCATCCAACTATATATTTTCCCATTTATTTATGCAGTCATTCATTTCTTCTGCGAACAATCATCATGTAACTATTACTTTAATTGACACTGGGATGCAGCACCAAATAAAACGGGCAAGGGTCCCAATCTCAAGTTCACCATCTAATGGAATAAATAGCACACATCCATCAATGCCACAAATATCCAGTCACAAGTTGACATAATGCTCTCGAGGAAAGAAAAATATTTAAATGATACCCCATGGCAAAGGTTTCCAACTTGGGCTGAAAGTCAGATTTGTAGAGATGAGGCTCAGGTTAGAAGTGAAGGGCAAGGCCCTGCTAAAAGGGTAGTAGCAGACACGTGGTGAATGAACACAGGACACAGCTGAGGGGACAATGGGATATACAAAGATTAGCTAGGAAAGAGCATGACCTATCCAGGGATTTCGGGGTCCTGAGGGTCACTGCACCTCAGCCAAGTTAGAGACTAAGAAGGAGTATAAGAATGCCCAGAGCGGGAGGCAGGACCTGAACCATGTTGTGTTTCAAAGGGCAGCAGTGTGAAACCAGTTTAGGGTTTGATGGAGAGAGAGAAAGGACTGGTTGAAGAGGAGGGAACAGTTATATCTTACTGTGATCAGTGAGAATTCTAAGGGCACAAACTATAACAGGACCATGATAGGAATGGAAATACAGGAATTGGTATTTACTGATTTGAAGAAGAGAAGTTGTGGGGGCTGGAGAGATAGCCTAGCAGTTAAGAGCACACCGACTGCTCTTGCAGAGGACCCGGGTTCGATCCCCAGCACCCACATGGCGGCTGAGAACCGTCTGTAACTCCAATTCCAGGAGAACTCCAGTTCCAGGGGAATCCGAGACCCTCTCCTGACCTCTGCGGCATTGCACGACACGGGTGCACAAACCTACATGCAGACAGTACATTCATACACATACAAAAATAAATAAAATTAAAAAAAAATAAAAAAAGAAGAGAATTTGTAAGTTTTAATTAGGTGGCAGAGGTAATGATGAGGAAAAAAATGGATGAATTTTAAAAATTATAAGGTAAAAAAAATCTAAAGAACTTACTGACATTAGATTTGAAAAGGTGAGTCAAAGCCAATCTCTGGACTTCTGATTTGTTTTAGTCATTGCTAAAAAAAGCCAGTAGGTGGCCCTGGGATGCTAAGGTATTTGGGAGGCATCTTAGAAAGTGGTCCAACAAGTAGTTATACAACTTAGTTGTTGAGAGAAGAAGAGGTGAAGATACTGACTTCAGAGTTTTCTATGTAGCAGATGAGTGTTGAGGTTTGGAGGGGATCAGAAAGGGAAAGAGCGCTATGGAAGACTATATTCCTGGAAAACCAGGCCGAGCATGTCCATCAGTCACCACTGTGGAATGCTGTACTCATAGCAGAGCGTACACATTACATCTTAATCTGAGCAACTGTGACCTTCTACACGAGGCTCTCAAAAGATCAGGACTACTGATGTTTCCCCATAAAAGGAAAAAAGAGAGTAGTTATTAGACCATCACATGAGGCTTCAGCTTCCCTCCCTCCTGGACCATCGTCCATCTGCATGCAATTCTGTCTCCTGACATGTGGTCTCGGAGATGCTAGAGCACACAGGAAGTGGAAAGTTAACTGAAGAGGAACTCTTATCTATGCGGATGTTTCTTGCATGTTGTCACCTATGTTGGCGTGGGACCTTGTGGGGGTCAATGTTTGGGGGCCACTTATGCTCCCATAAGTAAGCCCCCAAAAACTCAGTGATTCCCCAGGCTGGTCTTGGAAGGACATTCTATTGGTCTGCCACTGGTGCTTTATCTGAGTAGACATTTGCTCATGTCACCCTAGGAAAAGTTCGCTCAACAGTCACCATGCTCTAGTTTACTTTATTTTGTTATAATACATATGTGCCTTTCTCTCTCCTTCTCACAGAAAGATCTGTTTTCATTGACATTGTCTTTAGTCTGGTTTAATTTTTTTATTATTTTTATTTTATTTATGTGTAAGTATATTGCCTGGATGTATCATGCAATACACCCCTGTCATGCAATGCAGTGGAAGTCAGAAGAGGGTGTTCGATCCCCTGGAACTACAGTTAAGAATGGTTCTTAGCTACCATGTGAGTGCTGCTGGGAATTGAACATGTGCCCTTTGCAAGAGCAGTGTGCTTAACCACTGAGCGACATCTCCAGCCCTAAAATTTGCTTTACTTAGTTATTTTATATTATATATCCTTCCAGGTGAGGGGAGAAGAGAGCCCTGGATCAGTCATTAACTTTCTTCAGATCCAGATGAGATTCTAAAGAATCCAATTATTCTGACAGCTACAACAGCAGAGAGTAGAATTCATTCTCCAACAGTTCATTTGAAGGGACTATCTTTTAGACTCCAGGATGATTTTTGATGTATTTCCTTCACAAGAGTAAAAATATTTTTAAATGGTAGTAATATTGAGGGGTGAGGGCTGGGTCTAGACTTTGATGTCCATGGGTTCACCAATGTTCAACTGGGAATTAACTCTTCCATGATTACTGGGAACATTCAAAGGTACTAGGACATGCTAGGTGTTAGGGCTCATCTTCAAGCTTACTGTTTGATTTATAGCTAGAACTAACAGATATTATTGAAAGAGGACCCAGACCCCAGTGTCATAAATGCCCATGGACATGTAAGTATGACAGATACTTACCCCAGGTAATGAGTTTAACTGCCAGTTAGATATTAGGTACCCAAATTCAACCAATGCCTGGATCATTTTGTGATCTCTCAGCTCTCTTACACCTTCTACGTTGTCCTTAAAGCTTACTATTCCTTTTATGCTGTGCAGATGTGGTGTGTGTGTGTGTGTGTGTGTGTGTGTGTGTATGTGTGTGTGTCTGTGTGTGTGTGTTATGCTGACTGTGAACTTCCAAAGAGTGAGAGACAGGATACTAGTCTCCTTCTTCTTCCCATTTTTTAAAAACTTTCTTGGGCTTTAGCCTACTACTTGGCATATACTGTATGAACCAACCCCAATTCGGAAGCAACCCTACTCAACACAGCAGAATCATGACACAAATTGAATGGATTCATTTGATTTAAAAAAAAAAAACCAAAAAACTGACATCACAGAGATGTTTAACCAAAAGCCTCTTTGAACCAGAACATTTAATTCTGCCAGCCTAGCCACATCCAAATCAAAGAGACTTTTTATCATTTGCAGAAAGATTCTGAAAACCAACCCATAGAGCAAAATCATTTATAAGAAATATTAAAATAAGAAATAGAATTGGCCTTCTGTTTTTAAATAAAAATGCTATCAATTATAGCTGAGGCTCTTAGATAATACATGATGTTGTCTGTTCTCATAAGATTTTTTTTCCCTTCAAAGTTTAGTAAACTTTAAAAGAAGGCACAATATATACTTTGTAAGACCACCTTAACTTATTTTAGCTCAATCTATGTGTTAATCAGAATCCTGAAAAACAGAAAATCTTAGACCAGAAACACAGGATTCATGTGACCAGAAGCTCTATTGGGAGAGATAAACTAGTATTGTTCTAAGTTTCAAAATAAGTTCATTCTTGATTTGCTAACTGCCAGGTCATAGACCGTTTTCATCTCCATTGTTAAATAGATATTTTAATGTGAATATCTATCTAAACTCTAAGCTCGGAAGGAAACTGGTAGCAAATAGGAACTGTTTTCTCAGGACAAATTCATTTCACTTTCAAGATTTAACTGTTAAATTACAACCTAACACAACAGGATTCCCTTTCACATTCATGTTCATGTGATCAAGAACACAAACGCAGTTCATGGGCACATGATCATAACAGAGGAAAGAATGATAGAAGAAGCACATCTTATGCATTCTAACATGAGTTTTCATGGACTCTGCTTGGAACTCAATGTACCAAGCCAGGGATTACAAGGAAAGCAAAGTATTGTTAGTGTTGAATGCTTTCTGGTTTCAATATTTTATTTGTTATTGTTTTTTATTAAGTGCACCCATGTTGTGCAATACACACAGCAGTAGGAAGAGGGTGTCAGATCTCCTGGAACTGGAGTTATGGACAGTTGTTAGCTGCCATGCGCGTGCTGGGAATGGAATCTAGCTCCTCTGTAAGAGCAGCCAGTCCTCTTAACTTCTGAGCCATCTCTCTAGTCCTGCTTTCTGGTTTTAAATTTTAGCCAACATCTCATGACACATGTGAGGTCAAAGTTCAAGTCTGAATTCTGTGGCTTAAATATTAGTTTGTTAGTTATGCAGTTAGGTTCCTAAGCTGGCTTTTTCTTTCTTTCCCTTTATCTTACTTTTTTTTTTCTTTTGGTCACACTAGGTATGAAAAAGGATGGAAACAAGTGGTGAGGGGAATCTCAGAATTCATACTCAAGTGCCATTTTTAAAGGCAGGAAGGGGAAGAAAAAAATGACCAGATTTTAAGAATCAAGGTTTTGTATCATGAATGTTCATATTTATAATTCCATTTATTTCTACAATTTAAGTAACTGAGGTTTAGAAAAATGAAGCCATTTTACAAATATTATTCAGTGAATAAATGGTAGAATTCCAGACTCAAAGAAAGATCTGTCTCTAACATTAATTTTCTTTCAAAAACATAGACTATAAAATGGGGGTATGGTTTACTTTTCAAAGAGTTTCTGAATAAATTAATGATTAAAGTTGCCAAGGGGACACAGGCAGCAAATGGAGAGAACACATTTTAAGATGTTGGTTGTGAATTGGTAAACAGATGTATGTCACTATAAAGTCACATTTTTCATCATAATAGTTTGCTGTCTGCTGGCAAAAAACTCAGTAAAGCTGTTTTCATACAACAGAAGCACAGCTGGTTAAAAGGGAATAAAAATGGTTAACCAATGAAGATTTTTAATTCATTCAGTGCCAAGAACCTGCATGGAGTGTTTGTGAAAAAAGCAACCTAGAAGTATGGGGACCTATAATAATTTGACGTTTTAATTTTTGCTTTGTTTTATTTTTTGTCTTGAATCACTTCAGTTGTTCTGGTTGATTTCTTTGTCTACTAGTAGTCTGTAAAAGCCAATTACGTTATAGAAAATTTGTTTTAGACACCGAGGATTCCCTTGAATACGGGTATGAAAAGGAAGATTTGAAATTTACATGTTCAGATGTAGTTCAGCTACCGCAGGACAGGTGTGCTTACATTTTGACTCTCCATGAAAAACAGGCTGCACTGGTCAGGATTCATCATCCATTATTCCATAACTTTTATATAATACATATCTATTGATAGAGTACTTTCACTTCCATTACCCCATATGATAAAATATTTAATAAGTTTCCAGAGTATATAATAAATTAAAGGTGTTTATATTTTACTTAGACGTCTAGCTACTTAGGAAGGTTTTTTTGGGGGGTTGTTAATTAACATTAAATTCTGTTGTGGCTATGCATACATTTTTTAAAAACTATGCTCCAACAAATCCTACAAAATGAATTTTCAAAGATAACTGAGCATGAATCATGCTCCAAGATGAGTATTTTGGAAATAACAAGGAAATACACACATCCCTATATGTTCCCAATTAAAGGATTAGTATCATCAGTCTAGAGTTCTGTAGTATTGATAAAATTAATCTCATGATCCTGAACATAAAGCTTAATTCTAGAGTGCATAAGTAGAAAAAAGTAGATTGCATAATCAGGGAATGCTATTACTTTTAGGCATTATATATAAAGATTTATATTTATGTATTCATTATATAAATCAGTATCATGCCACCAATATTAATACCAGGAAATTCTATATCCTGTACTCAGCATGATACCTACTAGGCCATGAATTTGAAAAGAAGGAATTCAACCTCAGTTCCATAAATCAAATTAATATTAGGATAAAAATCATCATAGCAAAAACTCCTATTCAGAGATTCTCTCTCTCTCTCTCTCTCTCTCTCTCTCTCTCTCTCTCCATTAAACTATAATCATAAGAGTTTACAAACAAATAGGTTACATAATGTTTATAGCATAACAAAAATCCATAGCATGCATTCTATTTAAACATTGTCTCTAAAATTTGGAAGGCCTTAAATTGTCTAGAAGAATATAGGCAAGTCTGATCTGTATATATAGGCATCTATGTGTAGAGGAAATTTAGGCTTCATTAGAGAGAGAGATTTTACATGCATGCATATATGTAAGAATATATGTTATATATAACCATATATAAATCTTATATATTAAATACTAAATCTTCAAGAAACGTTATTTAGGAGATGACAGGACTTGGGGTACTTTTTCTTTCTTTAGTTTTTATAATTTTTATTGAATTTTTACCAATTTCATACAATGTATGTTGATTGATCATAGTTAGATCTCCTCCCCTATTTGTATATCCCCTTTCTATTCTTCACCCAATTCCATGTACTCTAATATATATATATATATGTATATATATATATATACATATACACATGTGCATTTATGTATATAAAGGTTACTGAGTCAGGTAAGAGGCTCACCCTTAGAGGAGACTGACTCTCCCCCTCCCAGCAGCAATCAGTTGCCAACAGTTCCTTGGGTATGGTTGGTGTTTCTAAGCAGATCCTCATGTCTACGCTGGGAGTTTGTCTGGCTTAAGCTTAGGTGGAACTTGTACATGACAGGCCTTTTTAAAAAAATCATTGGTTTAGCTTGAGTTATTTTGTCCTTTGTCACATTTTATATTCTTATAGCCAGAGAGTAGTATCTCTTTGTGCTGTTACATGGGCCAAGACTTTCCATGAACATATTCTCTAGTGACCAAATTCCTGAAACTCTCAACACAAGTGAGGGTCAAACCTTGCCATTTCTAACCTACTAACTAGGTTTACATTTATTTTTTAATGTTTTGTTTTTGGGTTTTTTTGTTTTTTTATTTTTTATTTTTATTCAGTGCATTTCATACAACATTTATTAATCAAATTTAGACTCATTCCCCCATCCATGCCCACCCCTCATGCCCCCCCGCCCCCTGTCAGAGCTCATGGATTCTGTCATACACAAGTCCTGTCTTGTATCTTTTTCTTAGTCTTTTATAACCTTTTCAGTGCACAGGTTTTCTGTTTTGGTGAGTTCTTTGAATAGGTTTCTCTCTCTCTTTTTTTTTGTTCCCATTTGACTTTATATTATTCCAAAATATGCATATACTCCACACATAAACCAAAATTACTAAATCTGAAAATAAACTTTAGGTTAATTCCAAAGCACATTTAGAGATTCACATTTTAAAAGTAAAGTTGCATGCAGGTAAAAAGAAGTATAACTTTACATTATCTTTTTATTTTAGAATATGAATATTAATGTTCCTATATGATAGAACACACCATAGGATTACATAAGGATAAATTATGAATGGTTGTAGCCTGTATCAATACAAAGAGAAAGCATTATTTTACAAAATATTTTTAACTGTTAAATATAATCTTTTTATTTTTTTTTTACCGAAAGATGTCGTGTTTTCCCCAAGGAAGTGCTTGAAGGTTCTTCCTTGGCAAACCCAAACAACCATCAATCCTGCCCTGTGCTCCACACTGGGGTCCCTCCCCACCATGGTCACCCAAATGAGGTCCAGCAAGCGTGTGTCCTGTTTTGATCTTCCTGCACTGGCCTCCATGACATAGCCTGGGTAGTCCAACAATGACAGTCTACACGCTGAAGAGGCTGAAATCCCAGTAGCCACCCAGTCTACAAGCTGGATATCTTAGTAGTCCCCATCTGGCATTGAAGGTTTGAAGGATTCTCGAGTTTTATATCTGAAGTACAATTTCTCAGACCTTTTTGATTATTTATTTCTGGTTATACTTTCCTTTTAGAAGTTTAAGGCCACACAGTCAGCCCAGATTAACCAAGGTTTCTGTTTTCTCAAGGTCAGTTGAGGATCTGGTCCTCAAGGGTCACTCGGGGTTTTTTTTGGGGGGGGGCGGGTGGAGCCCCTGGCTCCTTTTGGTTTTTCAACCACCATTTCCATCCACTCGAGGACACAGTTAGGTCTTCCTAGACCAGGCTTCTCTTTTGAAGCATGAGCAGACTTTCCTCTTTATAGACTGGACACTGGCTGAAGTCCCATTAGTGGATCTCCAAGACCTCCCTGCACAGGAAGACTGGTGACTCACATTTGCAGGACATTTCAGGAGATGCCCCCATGCATATTCCCCTGAGACTTAGTTGACCCCTGAGGGCAAGGAACAAAGTTATCCCTTAGGTCCCTCAGCCAAATTGGTATGGGTGTTAAGTATGGTCATTAAGCACCCAGAAAAGCTAAATTACACCACCTATACTAAAATTGTATCTTCTGGAAAACAAACTGTTATTTCCATATCATATTTCTTGATTCACCTTTTTCCATTTTAACTTAATGTTACACTATAATATGTATACATGTCCACCATCATATACCAAAAATCCATAGTCTGAAAATGAATGGTAGGTTAGTTCTAGGACCTGTCTAGGGATTCATAATATAAGAGCACGGTTATGTTCAGATCGGGAGGAATATAGCTTTAGTATTGCTCAATTTGCCTTAGAACTAGGTACTTGGTGCTAGCATCCACAGATGAGGGATACCATTCCTCTTTTGTTTTTCTGGGACCGTGTTACTTCACTTAACATAATATCTTCTAGTTCCATCCATTTACCTGCAAATTTCATGATATATCTTTCTTTACTGCTGCATAGAACTCCATTGTGTAGATGTACCACATTTTCTCTATCCACTTGTTGGTTGAGGGGCACTTGGGTTGGTTCCAGGTCTTCACGGATCCAGCCCGATTTTTTAATGTTTTATTTATTATTTTTATTTTATGTGTATGCATGTACATAGGAGTACCCATGTCCTATAATGCCCTCAGAGGTCAGAAGAGGGCCTTGGATTCCCTGGAACTGGAGTACCTGATGGTTGTTAGCCGCCATGTGGATGCTGGGAACTTAATCCGGGTATCTGCAATAGCAGTCATTGGTCTTAACAACTAAGCCATCTCTCCAGCCTTTGATATGACCCTTCAAAGGGATTGCTCAAAGGGGATTAATTAAACTGCCAGCCTGCATGAGTCCAAGGATTAAAACTGAATTTATATTAAAATTTATATTTGAAACTAATTATAAATATTTTAAATTATTTTATCACCAAACGAAACTGGACCAGTAGACAGGAAGTTGAGCTCATCTTTTTGTTTCCCCCTCTTTGCTCTATCCCACCAGAAACTGCAAATCAAACTGCTCTGTGAGAGAACCAATGACCAAGACAAGCTGGAAAACAAGATGGCTGCAGAGCATGACAGTGCTCAAGAGGCCCTTCTACGTTGAAGAATGAACCACCATCCAAGGAACCTGCAGACAAGACTGCTGAACTGACCTGAGCATCTCATGGAAAACACTGCCATGGGCACAGGCATCTGAAGAAAAGAAATCTGGAATGTGCAGAAAGACTGCTTCACTGTTCTGAACACCTGTGGCCTCAACATGAGAAGTAGAGGTGTAAGAACAGGCATCCATGTAGTAGCCTGGCTCCTCTTAGCCAGAAAACAGCAGAAGCCTTTTATGATGCTTTGAATGAGAAATGTCCCCACAGGTCAAGTATTTCACCACAGCATCACCAGTTGGTGGTGCTGTTTGGGGCAATCATCAACCTTTTAGGAGATGGAGCCTTGCTGGAGGAAGTAGATCCCTGGGGGTGGGCCTTGAGGGTTTATGGCCTTGCCTGACTTCCTATTCTCTCTCTCTCTCTCTCTCCAAATGCAATCTTCTAACTTCCTGCTACCATGCCTTGAGGGTTTATGGCCTTGCCTGACTTCCTATTCTCTCTCTTCTCTCTCTCTCTCTCTCTCTCTCTCTCTCTCTCTCTCTCTCTCTCTCTAATGCAATCATCTAACTTCCTATTATCATGCCTTGAGGGTTTATGGCCTCACCTGACTTCCTATTCTCTTTCTCTCTCCTCTCTCTCTCTCTCTCTCTCTCTCTCTCTCTCTCTCTCTCTCTCTCAAATGCAATCATCTAACTTCTTGCTACCATGCCTTGAGGGTTTATGGTCTTGCCTGACTTCCTATTCTCTCTCTGCAAACGCAATCACCTAACTTCCTGCTCCTGCTACTACGCCTTCTCTGTGATTATGGGGAATCTATCTCTCTGGAACAGTAAGCTAAAATAACCCTTTTCCTGAAGTTGCTTTTGGTTATGGTATTTTATACAGCCACACAAAAATAACATATATTTCTTAAGGGAAAAACTGCCCTTTCCTTGGTCCCTAGGCACACCCCTTGAATGGATGCCTGGATTAGATTTCATCCTCACTCTCATTTTGTTCAGAAACCTGCAGACAGGATATAACCCATAGGTGGGACAAAACCTACAGAACCCACCCACAGCTGTCCTGGATCTAAATATTATGTAACAATGCCACAGATTACCAAACCTAACAGAAGCTGGATAAAATTCCAAAATACATTATTTTAATATCACTGGTGGGAACACGGCAAAGATACTCAAGAAATGGGCCTCTCTGAAATGCACTGCTATTTCCATGTTTGCAGGATAAGCCTTGTACATTCAAGGGAGGCTGTCAATGTTATATGGAAGTTAGAGGTAATAATTAACTTTGGAGGTGGGATGGGGTAGGATTGAAAAGGAAGAACTGAATGAAAAATATCAGTAAAAGAGAGGAGAAAGGAGAAGGAAAAGGAGAATGGATAACAGTTAAGTAGAGAGAATGTAAAATGAGATACTTTAGACATTAAAAAAGAGAGAGGCTGGAGAGACAGCTCAGCAGTTAAGAGCACTGGTTGCTCTTGCAGAGGAACTGGGTTAGGTTCCCAACACCCATTTGATGGCTAACAAGCATCAGTTCCAGGGGATCCAGAGCCCTCTTCTGGCCTCTGTGGGTACTGGATGCACATGATATATATATATATATATATGCAGGCAAAATATTCATACGCATAAAATAAAAAAGATGTAAACTATTAAAATGATAAAGTTTAAAAAGAGAGGAATGAGGAAGAAAGGAGTAAACTGTCAGAATGGCAGCAACATTCATGATTCTTTGTCTCATGAGATCCTTGTGAAATTTCTTATTTTCATCCAGTGTACTGAAACTGAAGCAACAGTAATACTCAAAGAATCCATCATAGGTAGACTTTTGCCTCTTGAACATTTTGGAGGGATTATGAATAAGGAAATGATCTTATGTCTTTCTGGCGTGGCTTAGGGAGGCAAGTGCTCTTAGCTGCAGCCATTAATGACCTCAGTTCAGGAAACTCATGATTATTTAAAAAAATACTATGGATTCCATGTAGTAGTCTACTGTTTGTATGTGTGTGTGTGTGTGTGTGTGTGTGTGTGTGTGTGTGTGTGTGTGTGTGTTTGTATTTTGCTGTGACAAAACACCCAACATAAACAACATAGGAGAAGGAAGGATTATTTTGACCCATGGTTTCAGAGGTGTCAGTTCATCATGACAGAGTGGCATCATGGAACTGAGCAGCTTGCATTATGCTGCCTAGAGAATAGAGAAAAGGGGATTCAGAGAGGGGCCAGTGGAAGATTTAGTCTCCAAGGACATGCCCCTGTGAACTGCTTCCTCCAGGGAGGCCCCGCCTCCTACCTTTTATCACCTTGCAATAATGCCACCTTATCTTGAATCCATGGGACTAATATATAAATCAGTTCAGAACTCTCATGATTTAGTTGTCCCTCAATATACTCTCATAGATGCTCCCGAAGTACCCTTTAGTAATCCAGGCATTTTTAATCCAATCAGGTTGATAATAAGATTAACAATAACAAATCTGTAAAAAAGAAGAACCAGACCTAAATCAGACAGCAGCTGCACAAGAATTAAGGTCCACAATTGACAAATGGGACCTCATTAAACTCAAAAGCTTCTGTACACCAAAAGAAACAATCAAGGAAGTGAAGAGAAATCCCACAGAGTGGGAGGAAACCTTCACCGCAGAAACATCTGACAAAGCATTGATTTCCAGAATATATAAACTACTCAAAAAACAAAGAAGTAAGAAAACAAATGACCCACTCAATAGATGGAGCAAAGAGCTGAACAGAGACTTCACAAGCGAGGAATTAGAGGTGGCTGAGAAACACCTTAAGAAGAGTTCAACATCACTAATCAGTATAGTCCTTCAGGAGCTCAAACAGGAACCTGAAGGCAAAAGCTGAAGCAAAAACCATGAGAGGAACACTGCTTACAGGCCTGCTTTCCTGGCTTGATCAGCTGTGCTAGTAAAAACAATCACCCTGCCCAGGGATGGCACTGCCCACAGTGGAGTGGACTTTCCACCATCAATAAGCCTTTAAAAAATGCCTCATGATGGGTGAGAAACACCTTAAGAAGTGTTCAACATCACTAATCATTAAGGAAATGCAAATCAAAACCACTTTAAGATATCATTTTACTCCAATAAGTCTGGCTAGGATCAAGAAAACAAAGGATACCAAGTGCTGGAGAGGTTGTGGGGAAAGGGGAACACTCATCCACTGCTGGTGAGAATGTAAACTTGTGGAGAACCCTTGGAAGACTTGGAATGAACTTGAAGGCCATGTTTATTTCAGCTCTCTTCACAATAGCAAGGAGCTATTGTTCCCAATATGTCCCTCAACTGACGAGTGGATAGAGAGAATGTGGTACATCTACACAATGGAATTCTATGCAGCAGTAAAGAAAGATGATATCATGAGCTTTGCAGGAAAATGGCCGGAGCTAGAAGACATCATGCTGAGTGAAGTAACACAGTCCCAGAAAAACAACGAATGGTATCCCTCATCTGTGGATGCTAGTGCCAATTACCTAGTTGTAAGTATTTCTTGTGCACGGCCCCTTGAGCTTTTGTCCAAGTAGTTGGGAGTGATGCATATTGGAAACAACAACAACAACAACAACAGAAAGGACTGCATCAAAGAACTGACTGAAACAGTGAACTTCTGACTTCTGCTCCAAACAGTCAACTTCCACATGGAGAATTTTGAGAAAGACTGGAAAGAGATGAAAAGCATGTTTGGCAGAATATATGAGCTCTGGTGGGGTGTGGGGATAGGGTGGGGGACATGGGTCTAGATTTGATAATCTTGTACAAAATATATATTTAAAAAAAAAAAGAAGAACCAGAAGGAGAAGAGCAGGATAGAGTTGTGCCTTCAAAGACAGGTCTTGGAGCAATCTATGTCATTAAGTAACTACTATTGAATTCTACTATTTTGAATCCAAAGCATGTTTTAAGTAGGCCTGAAACTCCTGACCTGGTTAATGTGTACATGGCTTCCTGTTCTGTTCCTGGGGAGGTCTTCCCTTTATCAAACATCCTCTTTTGCCTTGGAAGCTAATCTATAAATTTGCAAGCCCCCATGTACGGATTTCAGAGATCAATTATTGGCCACTCTCATGGCACTCCCCAGATGTAGCTCTGTGGTTTCCTATCAAAGGTCGCCGACTTCCTGAAGCATCTTCTGAAATGATGCCTGGTACTTTTGATCCATTTCTCCCCATGAAACGCATTAGCTACACAAGCCTAGAGGTTACTACTATAGGTCAGCAGTTGCCAAACAGTATTTACATAATATTCAAGCTGCTTGAGGCTAAAACACGTGCTGAAGAGAATGGCTTATGACAAGTGAGTTTGAGAGATGCTGGAGTTAAAGTGAAAAGGGCATGTTTAGCATGAGATTTCTCAGAGCCTTTAAGATGCCAAGGTGAATGTAAATGTACAAAAAAGAAGCATAGGATATACTGTTTCTCGAGTATTTTCCAATGTATCTTACTCTGACTTTGCTGAATAGAAATACTTAGAACACTGGCCAGCAACACAGAGGGAAAAATGTTGTATTTTGTGGAGTTCTCACATTCCACTTTGCTCACAGATGCATTATTTTCTGCGTAATTCTTTTTTATGTATATGAACCATCACAGCAGAAGTCTTCTGCCTCTAAATCAGCAAGGACTGGCCTCGAGCCCTTTGTTATATTGCTCTAGAATGTCTAATGGGACTTCTGTTGCCATTTTCATTTGTCTATTCACATTAAAACATTATTACTGTGTGTGTGTACATGATGTGTGTAAATGGGCATGTGTGTCACAGGGTGCAACTGTGTGTCTGGAGGTCAAAGAACATGTTATCAAGTCAGTTCCCTAGTTCTTTTGTTTGGACTCGGGTTACCAGGGCAACAAGCACCTGTACTCGATGTGCCATTTTGCTGTCCCTCAAATTTCAAAATAAATTACATTCCAAGTAATTGCTTCACACTTTAAAAAAATATGCGATGACAGTCCACAAGTTAAATTCCTTGACCATATTTTCTCAAAGAAAGCTTTGGTTCATACAAAAGAGCACCCTCCTCCTCTCCCCAGTGTCTATTATTTGTTGACCCCAGTTTGTACTGGAGAGAAAGGGAAATTTCAACATTTCTATCACTCTAATGCTCAAGTTCCACTTCACTCGGCTTGTTTGCTTTCCCCTTCACCAAAAGCACTGGTTAAATAAACGTTAAACTGATGAGAACAGTTACTGTGTTTTGAATAATTTGGGGCTACTACCAGCTACTTTATGTCTTATTTGGGTACTCGAGGGTATTAAATGCATTTTGTTAAGTTCACCTAAGAACATTTGCTTCAGCAGGAAATTCACACTTCTTGGAAGGTGAATCCTATTACTGTAGCTCTATCATCTACACTAGTATTCCCAGCAGCTCCTTAAAATGAGATATTTCCTGGAAAGTAAAATTGCAACATGTACTGTAGATACCACTCAAATGATCTATAATACACCCAAGAAAAGGATGGCTGAAATTAACTGCCCTTCAAAATTTCATCTATACTGCCCTTGATAAAACCATTCTGAAAGATGGTCATTCAAAAAGTGCATATTTCTTTCCAGAAAACTATGTTTCCTGTTCACCCTCACCCTGAAGATGACTGGGTGTTATTTTGTTGGACACTAAACATCTTTTAACCTTCTTTAAGTCTTATATATTTCTGTTTAACTGCAAGCCTTAGCTAATACCACCACTCACTGTGACTCGGCCACATTTACCTCTGGGAGAACCAGAGGATGTTGTTTATGAACAGATGGGCTTTTCAAGGAGCACTAGTTACATTTAAATACAGATAAATGTACTGTAAATAATGGCTTTAAAAAATTTAGGTCTTTAAGGGGGGAAAATATGAGCACACAAGATACTATTCTTTAATTACATGAGGGCTTTTTTTTCCTCTTCCCTTGAAGACAAAACCAATTCCTAATGAAGCATAATGCATTGTTAAGAGCCACCACGCTTCTTCCAACAGATGTTTATTGACTGGTGTTGACTGCATACAAACAACCAGCTCGCTGCTGTCAGTAAGTGGCGGGAAGCACCCTGCTCCCCCTGCGTTATTTTACCTTCAAAGACAAGCTGACAAATTTATGTTGTCAGGAGCAGCTGTGTTCTGATTTTTAAAGGGTTGGCTTACAACTAAGAAAGCGAGAGGAGGGGACAGCATTTTGGTATCCAATGTGTTATCTGGCAAGGACAGATTGTTTTAGGGTGCAATGGAAAAGATTTTTAATGAAACTCCCTTTCGAATGAGGAGCATATGCTTGATTTTTCCCCTTCTGCTGCTCTGTCGTTCGCTCATTTTGATTATTGTTCTTCTCGGGGACTCCTAAATTTTCATTCAAGCTGTCTCGTCCGGCACTAACCCAGCTTGGATGCAAGAGCCTGTGCTTTCTACTCTAGCTTTTGATTTCTTTCTTTCTTCCAGACTTTTTCCCAGCTAGCCAGGATTCACTAGTGAACCAGCTGACTGAACAATGAGAGAAGGAAAAAAAAATCAAATCAAATCAAATCTCCCTCTCAGAGAGTCCTCAGAACCCCAAAGCCTGCCAGCGTGGCTTCACAGTATGTAAAGCTTGTCAGCAACTCTGCTGGGCACAATCATGGGGTCAGAGCTCCAAACAGGGGTCTGGAGAAACTCTGAGATTGGGAATTAGAGGGAAATTTCTTTTCCCTTTAATACTGTAATGCCACATATTAATTTAAATGATTCTCTCAGAATGATTCTGTGGCCTAGTTAAATAAAGTTCAAGGAAATGAATTTCCATCTTCAGCATTCTGAGTTCTATTTGAAAGCAGCCAGTTTTACAAGATTAAAAAAAAATTACAGGGAATAGGAAATCTTTGGATAGCAGGTGCTTTGATAAGTGCAAGAACTTTTTTTCCGCTTAAAAATGTGAACACACATGAGAGCCAGGCACCACTATTATCTATGTTAGGAGGGTTTTTATAATGAGGGTTCCATTATATTTAGGGACTGAAGACACAGGACCTTTGACAAGAATGATCCTGGTTCAAGAGATGATTTGGGTTCATGAAACCAATGGATAGATTGCTGTATAAATGATATTTTGTAGTTGATGGACCACTGGCACTTAGCAATCTGGAGTTACTTACTCATTTCTGTGGATCTTAGAAGAGGTCTTGACCAGCTCCGAGTTCACACAGACAGTCCATGTCTGGGCTCACCATTTGTAAGACCCTGGGCAAGCTATGTTAAGTTCCTTAAAAGTTCAGCCTCCTCCTCTGTACTATGGGCATGACTGGTTAGTTCCAGGGTCACTGTGTAGAGGTGGCTGTGCATTGTCACAAGGCCTCTCCTACACATGAAGAGTAACAACACATTAAGTGGTAGCATACATGGCACTGATATGGATTTTTCATTCTTCACCATTCCCACCATTCAGCCAGTCTCTAAGTTATAATGGATGACAACATCAGGGCAGGCCTTGCTAAGATACGCCATGCGCTCTTGGATGTTAGTCTTGTGGACCATACTGTCTGCCACTTAGTCTCTGTTATGGCACTGCACATGTGATACACTGTCATTGTGTAAACAGTGGACCACGTAGCAAGATGGTGCTGAGCTCTAGCACATATGGGCCCCCATGTTGGTTAGTGCCAGGTTTGTGACTTGCTAAACTTAGCCATCTTTTTAAGGAAAGTACTCTAGAATTTCAGATTTAAAAAGTGGTACTTTCTGAGTCTTAGAGCTACTGAACCAAAGGCGTTGAGGTTATCATTGCTACAAACTCTGTGTATCTTTCTTGAATAAGTGGGGACACCCAAGAAGCTGGGGTCACGAAGCACCCATGGCATGCTTGGCTTAGAAATGCCCATGGTCCCCACTGCAATGGGGCATGAATCCCAGTGAGTTTATGGGGCAAGATGCTCATTCTCACCTGCCCTTCAATGGAAGGCATGGAAAGTGTTTTTTCTGGAGGGTCACCAGCCTCAAAGCCTCATCACTGAGCTATTCTCTGTAGGGTCCATCCTGCCCCAGATCCAGAGCTAGTTAAGCCTCACACCCACAGTATCCAGGCCCTGTGAAGCCACAGCTGGACACCTTAACAGGAAGTTAGTCCTGTAGCTGGTTCCATCCTGGTCCTATGGAGGCCTATAGATATCGCCAGGTTAACTGGGTTCAGACTCCAGAGGCAAGTGCACTAGTCTCATCTTCTGGGCAGCACTTTGGCTTGATCCCTCTGACTTCTGTGAGAAGCAAAAAGAAAGAAGCATCTGTAAGGCTCAGCACTGGCCTTCTGTCATGCTGGTGGTAGTCTTTGGCCATTACCAGGCTGTCTCAGGGTGTGTTTGTTACTAATTTTTCTCTTGCAGTCACAACTCTTTTGCCACAGAAGCTCTACTCAGCTGAACACTAGCTCATCCATGAGCCGTAAACAGACACCCCATATGTCCTGCCTGTGACGCCAAGGATCCTCAGTTCCTACACTTCCCAGGATGGCATTACTGGCGTGGCTTCCCATGTTGTTTAAAGTCCCGTCTTCCAAACATCTTTCCTTATATGCTCATGTTCCTCTGAATCTGTTTTCCTTCAACAGCGATTGTGAGCATCTTAAAAGACAAACAGGGCTGGAGAGTTTGCTCAGTGGTTAGGACCACAGGTTGCTCTAGCAGAGGACCAGGGTTCAATTCTCAGCATCTACATGGTAGCTAACAACCATCTGTAACTCCAGTTCCGGGGGAATCTGATGCCTTTATGATCTCTGAGGGCATTGGACGACATGGGTATACTTACACAGATGCAGGCAATACATTCATCCACATAAAATAAAAATAATACACAAAATATTTTAAATAAAATATTTTTTAAAAGCCCACAAGTCTAATAGTTCCTTTTCTGGCTTTCCTACAGAACTTAGGATACAGAGCTCTATCCTAAAGAAACTTTAGAAGGCTTTTGCTGTCCTGATTGTCTTTTTTTTTAATTTATTTTTTAATATATATATTTTGCACAAGATTATCAAATCTAGACCCGTGTTCTGCACCTTATGCCCCCACCCCACCAGAGCTCATGTATTCTGCCAAACATGCTTTTCATCTCTTTCTCAGTCTTTCTCAATATTCTCCATGTGAAAGTTGACTGTTTTGAGCAGAAGTTCACTGTTTCAGTCAGTTCTTTGATGCAGTCCTTTCTGTTGTTGTTGTTTCCAATATGCATCACTTCCAACTGCTTGGACAAAAGCTCAAGGGGCTGTGCACAAGAAATACTTACAACTAGGTAATTGGCACTACCATCCACAGATGAGGGATACCATTTGTTGTTTGTTTTTCTGGGACTGTGTTACTTCACTCAGCATGATGTCTTCTAGCTCCAGCCATTTTCCTGTGCTTCAGGAGGTCTTGGGAGATCTCCGATCCCTGTCCTGATTGTCTTTACAGTCTTTTATTTCCTCTGGCTTCATGCTTGTATCACACCAACCTCTCCTCCCTTCCACAGAGCCTTCCCACAGGCTCACCCCCAAATCACCATTTTTCTTCACCAAGGTAACACCTACTAACTTCTTTTATATCTTGTTCCAACTGTGAGGTGTTCTGAACTAGGAGAGTTCTTTTTGCACTAAAATCTCTAAGCACAAATATACCTTCCTTATAATAAGTATACATGGGAAATACAACTTTAGAATTTGAAAAATTAGTTGCCTGCTTTTCTACTAGATTATAATCTCCATGATTTTAGTAATCATGTTAGAATTTGTTCAATATTTAATCCCCATGGGTTCTCATCATTTATAACAGAGGTACTCAATTCGCTGAGAGAAGTATTTTGGACCCTGATCAGGTCTCATTTCTCTTCTTTTAAAATAATATATTTATTGGGGCTGGAGAGATGGCCTAGCAGTTAAGAGCACCGACTGCTCTTGCAGAGGACCCGGGTTCGATTCCCAGTGCCCACATGGTGGCTGAGAACCATCTTTAACTCCAGTTCCAGGGGAATCTGATGCCGTCTTATGACCTCCGTGACACTGCACGACACAGATGCACAAACCTACATGCAGACAGTACATTCATACACATAAAAGTAAAATTTAAAAAGATGTTTTTAAAAATATATTTATTTAGCTGGGCTTGGTGGTGCATGCCTTTAATCCTAACACTCGGGAGGCAGAGGCAGGTGGATCTTTGTGAGTTCAAGGCCAGCCTGGTCTACAGAGCGAGTTCCAAGATAGCTGGGGCTACAGGGAGACCCTGCCTCGAAAAGACCAATATATATATATTTATACTTATATTTTATGTGTTTTGCCTGCATGTATGTAATGCCCAAGGAAGCCAGAAGAGGATACTGACTCCCCAGCTACTGAAGACAAGGTTGGCTATTAGCCTCCATGCAGGTGCTGAGAACTGAATCCAGGTCCCCGCAACAGCAATATGTGCTCTTAAGTGCTGCTCCATCCAGTCCCTCATTTTTTCCTTCTTATCCCACTGGTTCCTTGTACATAGGAAAGACTCTGAAATTGCCTTCTTCCAACCAAAATGTGGAAACCTTCCTGTTACTCTTAGTAGCACAATAAATCAGTATTAGCAGAACAATAACGTTTCACAGGGTACCACGCTGTCCTTCCATTTCAATATTTCCAGGGAAGAACCCACAAAATTGGTGTGTGAAATATATGAAGAAGAAGGTGGCCCTTTTTTGACATAATGACATTTTCTGACAACTGGTATGGACTAGGTCCTGACTGCAGGCCAAGAGGAAGTGCCAGGACCAAAGTCTTGCCAGTGTCTGTCCCTTTGGCCAACCTGCAGGCTGAGCACATAAGGACAAATAGTATTTGTCACATGGCATCCAAGGAAAGAAAGAATGAAATAAAAGATGTGTTCTTGGTGCTGGGGAGATGATTCAGTGTGTAAGGGTGCTTCCTACACAAGCATGGGGACCTGCGTTCAGGTGTTGATCACATAAGAAGAAAAGCCAGTAGTTGCATGGACTTTAGAGATGCAGGAGATGGTGGAGACAGGAATTCTGGGGCTTTCTGGCTGCAAGCCTAGCTGAAAAACGGTGAGCTCTGGGTTCTCAAAGGAATAAGGTAGAGAGCAATACAGGAGCACACAGGTGCTCACACTGGCACACATACATAGACATGCATACAGCACCTACTCACATACACAGTGTACATACAGTACATATATATGTACACAGTGTACACACGTCACAGTGTGGTATTCTCACTCCATGTATTGTTTAGTCTCCTTTTGTGCAGGAAGCCTAGGAAGCTTATTTCCCAAAGGGAAAAATGGTGAATGCTGCCTTTTAAATCCTGTCCCTAAGCACGATGGGTAGACACTTCACTTCTGAAATGAAACACCTCAGCGCCAGGGGCTCATGCCGTTCTGATCAAGTTCCACTGATAATTCTAGTGCATATAAAACGCCCTTACACACCATGCTAAACAAAAATAGACTTTATTTTCTACTTCATCTACTGTGCATTTCCTCATGCTAATACTGTCCCATATTAAGTTGCACTAACTGAATGAGCAAGCCTCATGAAGGATAGGCCTGTGTAAAAGCTGCTGCGTTCACATGCAGGGCAAATCGACTTTACACAGACCTCAGTGGCTGCAGCATGCAGAGCAGACCCAGAACTCGACTAAAGCTACATGTGCCCAGAGGTGTTTGTGTGTGATTTCATTTCTATGTTGGAAACCTACCTAATACTCAAAGGTTGAGGGAGGATATGTAGAAGCTGAGTCAGTCTGTACTACAGAGAAAAAGGACTGCACCAACATGGAACTTGCCAGCAGACAGTATACTAATCCAATAAGAAGTACGCTTAATCTCACACATGATTATTTATAAGAAACTATTTTAATTATTCCCTGTGCAATCTCCCAGCATCCTCTAGTACCTCTCCTGCTTTGCTTTTCTCCACGTTTTGTATCAACAGAGAACATGTGCATATTTTATTAAGATTATTATTTATTTTATTTATTTTTGTATGTGTATGAATGTACTGTCTGCATGTAGGTTTGTGCACCTGTGTCGTGCAATGCCGTGGAGGTCAGAAGAGGGTCTCGGATTCCCCTGGAACTGGAGTTCTCCTGGAATAGGAGTTACAGATGGTTCTCAGCTGCCATGTGGGTGCTGGGGATTGAACCCGGGTCCTCTGCAAGAGCAGTCGGTGCTCTTAACCGCTAGGCTATCTCTCCAGCCCAGATTATTTTTTTTTTGACAGAGTTACATAATGTACCCCTGGCTGGCCTGGAACTTGCTATGTAGACCAGGCTGGTCTCCAACTCACAGAGATCATCCTGTCTCTGCCTCTTGAGTGCTGGGATGAAAGGGTGGGCTACCACACCTGATGTATGTTTTAATTTTTGTATGTTCCTCCCTCATATGACAGGTCTATTGCTCCCTGAGGGAAGGACGTTTTATTGTTTTTAATAAGAGTCTTGGCATATAGACCATGCTGACTTCAAACTCATGATCCTCTTGTCGGTACCTCCTGGGTGCTGAGATTACAGATGTGAACCACCATGCCCAATTTAGAAAACAATTTTTAGTCATTAGTTTTATTCACAGCTATGCCCCTAAAAGCTTGGGCATTGAAAAGCCATTATGATTAACTGACGAATGAATGAATGAATATTTATTTATTTATTTACCATGAATTAGGTACTATTTGTTCCCTATTGCTTTCCATAAATGAGAAGGCAGGATGAATCACAGTCCAGAGTTTGAGACTGAGAATCAGTCACCAGACTTAAAAATGCTACTGAATTTTTATTATGGGCAAATCTCTTAATTTGAGCAGCCCTGTCTGTCATGGAGATGGCAGTGAAGACACTGTCTTCAGCAGTCAGAGTGAGTGGTAATGAGATAGGAAGAACATGCTTTGCGCAGGTCTGAGGAAGAAAGCGTACAGGAAGAGCAGTGCTCATTTTCATATCCTGTTATGATTTTCATCATCATCAATAACCGCTGTAACCTGCAAATCAGCCCTGAGGTGTAGACGCTACTTTTATTCTCTACAATTGATGATATGTGCTGTGCTGGTGGAAAGCTTTAAAGTGACTGAGTTTGTTATGGAAAAAGAGAGGGCAGAGAGGAGTTCAGAAGTACTAACATAGGATTTGGAAGATTGATTTTGGAGCACTTGGTTAACAGGGATTCTGTGAGCATGTTAATACCAGACAGGATGGGAGGAGACCCATTGCACAGCTGCAACAGCAATGAAGCTGAGTGGGCAGAGTTTGATCTTGTAGTGTATGTGTTTGGCTAAAAATGGTGCCGCTGATGAGTGAAATGCCTGTATGGAGAGCAACCCTGAGCACATACTTTGGTCTTAGGAATCGGAGTAAACCACTGTGAACTTAAAATCGCAGCAAAACTAACAGCAGGATGCGGCAAGCTGTGAGGCTCTAGCTACAAGACTTTTAACTCCAGCTCTGTGACTTCATTTCCATTATTGTACAGAATAAACAAATTCTAAGATGTTCCATTGGCACCTGGGTACTGAGAGAATAAACTCTTCTTGCAACAGACTTGATTCAAAGACGACTCCACCACTTACGAACTCAGTGATCTCTGACAGTTTAAGCCCTCCTGGCCGCACGTGAAGAATGGAGGAACTAACTCTAGGAAACCCACTTGTTTGCCAGGAAAATGATGGGAGATGTTTCCAGAGAAGCACCGGATACAGAAATACCTGCGGAAGGAATTTTCAGAAACAAAACGGAACTGGCATTCAACTGGGATGAACGAATGTTCTTGGCAGTGTGTGAAATGTAAATATATAAATGAAATCTACAGTCTTTTCTAGCAAAGGGTTAAAAGACACAGAGAAAGTTCTAGCTTCAAAGACACCTGGCAAAAATCCCTTCCCAGTCAGCATCTTTCTGAGGTTAAAGTTTGTGCTCTGGTAGCATTCTGCTCTCAATTGCTGGTGGAATTATCTGGAAAAAGCTATGTTTTGCTTATCAGCTGACCCATTTTTTTAGCCAACCATATAAGAGTAGAAGGCCAAAGCTCTGCCCACTCTGAGTGCAGTTAGGAATAGAAACCCAGCTGGAGCTGGACTCTCTTTGCGTGGCCTGGCTTGTTGGATTTGGAGCAGCTTTGCATGCTTCTGTAGAAAGAAAACTTTCAGTCTTGGTGAAATACTTCGGATTATGTGCTCATTTACCCTGGAACTCAGTTGCACTTCTAACAGTAACATCAAAGTGGATTTTTATTCCTTGTCCTGATTTCCCAGGAGATTATAATACAGGGTATAAACAAATCCAAAACCAGCACCAAAGGCATGATAATCATCAGGAACTCCCATTCTTTATCTTTTGGGCAAATCAGCATCTTCTTTAGACATAAGAAATATTCCTAAAATAATGGAGTATTTTATAAAAAGACAAGTTGAAAAGTACTTCAGGGAGTTGGTTCTAAGGGCCAGAAAAGGTAATAACAGCATTAATGCCAGAATAGTTGTAAGGATAGCAAATTGAGGAAGACAAAGGAAGAGGAGAGTGTGGAATTCCATTATCTAGTACTCTCAGACAAACACCCTCAACCTCAGCCAGAGAGTCACAACCCAGCAAACAGCTGTCACGGTCACATCCAGATTTGCCTTAGTACACTCCAAATGCCTCAGTTTTCAGCCAGTCTTTAGAGATATTGACAAGAGAGTGAAATTCAGTTTAAACTCCAAGGTCTGTCATTTCAGAACGTTAAGTGGAATATCGTCTCCTGCTGCTTTGCTGTGCATCATGATAAACTGAATAAGGAAGGAGCCCCGACCCTCAGAGGCCAGCCAGCCAAGCAAGCGACAAAGGCATGCAAGCTACAACCAGGATTCTTGCAGATAGACAGGGATTAAAGGCACACCTTGCAGAGGTGGGGGTCTCTTAATGGAGGTGCTGTTCGCAGCCAGTGGGTGTCTGGGTAGACCTGCTGCTGTGGGAAGAACCATGAGAGCCTGGTGGAATTATCTGGAAATATGCTTTTCCCTACAGAGCTGGGAGGGAGCTCCCGTCAACTGATAATGTACTTCTGCTCTCATTTTATACATAACACAAGTCCTTGGTGGACTAAGAGGAACCCTGCGTCTGTTGACAGTCTGCACTTGGCCAGCATACAATTTCTTCTAGACTCCAGCCTTCCAGTTTCTTCTATTGGTGAGTTCTGTCAAGTCACTTGGTAGTGAAAGGAGCTCTACTTATCATGATGACTAAAATTTATGGTCTTTTTCCAGTCCCTTGGTCTACTTTTAACAAAAACACACAAAGCATCTCGGAAGCTCTTATTTAACATAAAGCCACTCCACCACACCACCATTCATGGTCAACTCCTGAAGAATCTCCCACCAGCCACAGTAACAACAAACGATGATGAAGGAGATGCAACATGGGAAGGAGAGGGTTTCTTTGACTTACACTTCCAAGTCCCAGTCCATCACTGAGAGAAGTCAGGCCAGGAAGTCATGACAGGAACTGACAAATGGAGGACTGCTGCTTCCTGGCTCCCCTGCCTGGTGGTTTGTGCTCAGCCAGCCTCCTTATATAAAGCAGCAGACCTGCCTAGAACTGGCACTGGCCACATTGGGCTAAGTCTTCCTAAGTCAATTAGAAATCAAGAAAATGCCCCCCGCACCAGTCACAGGCCAATCTGATCTAGGGAATTCCTCAGCTGAGGTTATCTCTTCCCTTCCCAGGCGTCAAGTTGACAATAAAAATTTTCCAGTACAGGCTCCAAGCCCAAAAGAGGGAGACATGCCCAGTGACAGCACCTGCTGCATCTCTTTGTGTTAAAGGTGAAGGACAGAGTAACATTCACTTGGTGTCTGTCAGTATCACCTGAGAGACAGTCCCTGCAGTAGTAACAGTTATTAGTATTTATGTCTGTATCCATGTGTATGTGCTCATGTATGTGCAGGCCATGTATGTGCATGCCAAAGGACAAAACCGTGTGTCATTTTTAGGAGCAGGGTCTCTCATTGGTCTGAACTTCGCCAATTAGGTTAGACTAGCTGACCAATGAAACCTAGAGATTCTGTCTTTACCTCCTCAGTGCCCTGATTATAAATGAGTGCCTAGAATTTCCTACTGAACAATAAAAAATGGTCTACAATGCTGTTCTTTTCCATAGCCCTGCTTAGCAAATGTAAAGCAAGGGGAATCTCTCATGCCAGATCCCAGGGCATTAATAAATATTTACCTGCAGCCCTAGGACAAAAGGCTTACCTTAAAAAAAAGGCCAAATAAAACCAAGGGCATATTTTTAGGCCAAGTTTTGGGCAGTTCTAGTTGTGTCACTTATGAATTCATAAGGATAGGAGGTCAAAAGGAAGAAGGAGATAATTGGAATAGTCATGGGTGAATGGTTGATGTGTCAAGTTTTGTTCTTAGAGGGAAGACAGCCATGAAATTACAAGTTCAGACTGTCATCAGCAAAGAACACAGTATCAGTTATATACGCAATCAGTGCTTACTCTGTGTGGCTTTACATAGGCTCTCAATGAATCCTCAGGATGACCCTGGGGTATATATTATCATCAATCCCAGTTTACAGGTGAAGAAACTGAGGCCTTTTAAGGGGCTTAGTAACTTACCTTAGTTCTATGGCTAATAACGACCATCTGGATTCAAACTCTAAAACCTGTGTACTTTTATCAACTGGGGTCTTTTTTGTACGCCAGCAATAATGGTGCTATGCTGACTTTGCTTAAAATTTCATCTACTTTGTTTCTTCCCGAAAAAGAAAATAAATCATGAAGTACTTAAAATATGGCAGTGGTTTTGTTAGTCCCGTAAAACCACTGTTGGATAATTAGCTGGATCCATGATCTGAATATTTAAGACATTAAAAGGCTTCCTGTCAATATTACAGATTGCAATAGTTAGAGAGCCTGTCAACTAATTCTCCTGTTCATCCCTCGTCATTTCTACTAGTTATATGAAATAACCCAAACTGGCATCTAAGTAGAAGCATGGAACGAGAAGGTCTCTGCCTGGCCTTTGTTGGAGGGAGGAGGTTAGGGAAGGTGGCCACTTCGCACCTTCTGAGATTAATGAACAAATGGTCAGATAAACATATGCACATTACTTTCAAGAGAAGGTCCCAAGTTTCACAGAAGTATCTGTGATATAAATAAGGCTGAAACACAGGGACCTGGATTTCCATGTGACTGCCTTCCACTCACCAGACCAACTTAGTTTCCTGAGCTCCACTTCCCAGAAAGAAATAGGTCATTTCCTAATTCAAGAGTTAGGGATAGTGAGAATCAAGCATAAATCTAATAGACAATTAACTGTTTTCTTTTTCCGTTGCAGGCTTAGGACTCAGCAGACAGATGCATCCACCCTGTGCTGTAGGGCACTCAGTCTGTGTGCTGCTTTTTCTGACCATATTTTGCTTTTCTACTGCACAAGAGGAGAATGTTTTGATATGTGTGACTAAAATGATCATACTGACTCTGAGATACCTCAAGGCCAGGACTGGCCCAGATTTCTAAATCACTTTGTGAAGATCAAGAAAAATCTTGAACTTGACTTGTGAAGATTTATTAGATTTTGAACTATTTTAAACTCATAGTTAATGCTCTTGATACATGAACACTTAACTCAGTATAGCTAGGCACACTTTATAGATTAGCATTTCCCCCATTGTATTTTTGAAAAGAAATGAATTTTTATTAATGGGCTTAACCCCATGCTCTTGTGACAAGGTGTCTTCTTGGCAGCCTCATTTTGGTATTCCACCCAAAAAGACAATGAAAGAACATGAGTATGCTTCTGAATTAATCATATATGAAAGGAATGGAAATAGTGCACCCACTCATCTCCATCTGACACTGGAGGTTAGGAAAGGACATGTTATCTTGGCCAATGAGATACTGGGGATGAAAAGGCCAGATGGTCTGTTAAGATTAAGGGTGGAAAAAAAAAGATTAAGGGTGGAGATGAACAGGAACTTGTACTTCCCCAATGAAGCCAGGGAAAACCATTTTGAATAAATTATGGGTGTGGCCTGATAGGTGGTGGCAGGGATGGGGTAAGATGTTGTGGGAGAAAAGGGGCTCCAGGGACAATTCCATTGGTACATTGGGTGAGGACACAGCTCTGGGTGTGAGGGGTCAGTCCAGGGTGAGGGAACAAGGGAGTTCCTTCTGCACAGCTCTGGGACACACAGTTCTACTAGACAGCTTGGGGAACTTGTGTCCTCTTGAGTTTGGGCCTGCTCTTAAAGTCTTATTTTAAGAGTCAGTCTATTTGTTGAGGTGACTATGATGTTGGCATAATAAAAAAAAAAAAAGCCAGATATTTCAATCACATATTTTGCATGTGCCTCTGTTACTAAGATTCGAGGAAAACAAAATATTTAGTGGGAAACATTTATAGTGGAGAGCTTGTAAATTCCATGGCAGTCTGGGGGAAGCACAAAGCATTTTGCAGAATACCAGTTTATGGGAATAAAATATTTATAAAAACTACTCTGGGGATCATTTTGTTTCTTTATGAATACCAAAATCCTTTGTAAATTGAAAAATCTCCTGCAGTGGTGGGGACCCATCTGAGACTTTTCACAGTCTTACAGGGGCTCCACGGTGGCACTGAAACTCTGAAGTACAATGTGGTGGAACAGTAACGTGGTGTTGTAAGCAATATCCTCGGAATGAGTTGGGTCGCTCTACACTCAATGTGCCCATAAGCGAATGAACCCATGAAGCAAAGATGAACGCTACCTTCCTCTTACACAGAGAGCAACAGCAGAAGGAGAATTAAATGCACTGCTTTCTTAATAAAAGTTTCAAGAAACTCAGAGAGATGAAGCGGCGGCTCTTTTCTAGTTCTTCCCGACATATTAAGGTCACTGTTCGATGCAGATGACTTAATGTGCCTAACAGATGGCAAATACACTGTATTGACTCTCCTCCCTAATTTAACAAATTTGAATGTTTCATCAGTGTTCTTTCCCCAAGTGAAGAGATTTTAGCACACCACTTAGGCTCACATTGCTCTCCCTGCTCTTCCACACATTATCTTTGACAGCGTCTAAAGAAACCAAATTCAGCTTCCTACATTAACTCATCATCTTAACTCTGTCAGTGATCATCCCAAATGCAGATAGTTTCCTTTGTGCTAACTCCACATTTATAATAACTGTGAGGTGGCCTCACTGCAGCCTGAGAAAGACAATGGAGTGAATGACAGGAGATACTTCAGTTCCTAGAAACAGCACCCAAAGTTATGCATGCGTGTTTTCCACTTGAAGAAAAGAAAGGGAGCCAAGATGTATCCAAGTCATGAAAGTTCAGTGCTTTTACTTTAGGGATGAATTGGTTATAATTAGTCATAATTCCATTGACTCTGCTCTGCAAGTTCAGTGGCTCCTGTTTCTGGAGAACCTTAGTGGGCTACCAAGTTTTCTACTAGCTCCAAGGGTCCCTCAGGAGCAGTGTGGAAAAGGCAAGGGCAGGTAAAACCTAGTGCCACAGGAAGCTGGGGTTCTTTCTCATCATTTCCTCTGCCCCCCTTCTGCCATATGAGGATGAAGTGAAGTGCAGCAGCACCAATCAGGCACTGGACCCTCAGCTACTTGGTATCACCATTGTCTTGGTCTTGGACTTCCCAGTCTTCAGAATTATGAGAAATAAATGTTAGTTATAAGCTGCCCTATTTACAATATATGTTATAGCAGCCAGAATGGGCAAAGACACTGTTTTCCTTAATTTCTAATATATGCTAAAGTCCAGTATTATACTATGAATATGAAAGTCTGCCAAACCTGCAAATAACACCATTTTCTCTTGTAAATCTTTATAGTTATATTACTTAAAAATGTCTCCACACAAATCCTCTTCACAGTTTGAGTTGTTGTTCTGTATAAGTAACTACATAAAAACCTATCACCTCCAGATGTGGTGGTGCATGCCTTTAACCCTAGCACTTGGGAGGCAGAGGCAGGCGGATCTTTGTGAGTTCAAGGCCAGCCTGGTCTACAGAGCGAGTTCCAGGACAGCTAGGGCTACAGGGAGACCCTGTCTCAAAAAGACCAAAAAAAAAAAAAAAAACCTATCACCAACAGAAACCGTTACATCAATGGTGAAATAAGTTTGAAATTGTTATGTAAAATAAATTTCTGGGCTGGAGAGATGGCCTAGCGGTTAAGAGCGCCGACCGCTCTTACAGAGGACCCGGGTTCGATCCCCAGCACCCACATGGTGGCCGAGAACCGTCTGAAACTCCAATTCCAGGAGAATTCCAGTTCCAGGGGAATCCGACACCCTCTTCTGACCTCCGTGGCATTGCACGATACGGGTGCACAAACTTGCAGGCAGACAGTACATTGATACACATACAGAAATAAATAAATGCTGGGCGTGGTGGCACACGCCTTTAATCCTAGCACTTGGGAGGCAGAGGCATGCGGATCTCTGTGAGTTTGAGGCCAGCCTGGTCTACAGAGTGAGTTCCAGGACAGCCAGAGCTACAGGGAGACCCTGTCTCAAAAAAGACCAAAAAATAAATAAATAAATAAATAAATAAATAAATTTCTTTGCTAAAAGAAAATAAAAATTCTTAGATTATCTCATGAGAGTGGAGCTTAGTGGAATACCATCCTTTAGACTTATCCCCAAATCCAAATGAGTATACTTTAAAATGTAATCTCCAGGAATTAAAATGGCCAAACTTGAAGTCATGCTGTACCTGAGAAAAGAGGTTTGAACATTGTCTTACCTTAAATTTTCTTCTAAATTGCTGGACCATCCTTGTTACTAGTTGATTACCTACCTAAGTCAATATAAGGCAAATAGCCTCAGGAAAATGGGCAGCTGCTAATGTAACAGATTTTACATCCAAATTCTATTGCTGCCCTTGAACTGTGGTCTCCGATTTTTTTTTTTTTTTTTTTTGCTACAAATAAGTAGGCCCCATCAGTGGGGACCTGAAAAATCTTTTCACTTATACATAGATTCCCACAGGGGCAATGCCCAGGCAAATTACCTAACCTATAGATAATATACCAGCACTTGACACCTGACCACATTTCATCAGTTTCAGAGTAAAGAACAAATCAAAACATAAAAGATAAAAAGATATAAAGAAAATAAAAGATGTTCTAGATAATTAGCTGCTCTCTTGGAGTCTGTGGTGCAATACCTGGTCAAAAACCGACATTATGCAACATGAAACATTAAGTGTGAAATGGTTCCAAATATACAAAATTAACTTCAAATGAACTTGAAAGACCCTCCGCTCAGAAATGAACATGAGTCACTTTCTAGAACTCCAAAAAAGCCTTACACGGTTAATTTTAAATTGTATTTTGTGGTAGATAGCAATAAAATCCCAGAGGATTCAAGGTATATATTAGTTTACATTCTTGCCAGGGTCAGCAAAAAGCCCACTATTGATTTGGGATTAAAACTCTGTGACTCCACTTCTCTCCAAGCAGGTACTCTCTAACTGCGGAGTACCAGGGCAGCTTCCTTCACTCTAGTGCCAACATGATGAGATAAATGGACTATTCAAACAAGACTCTTTACATTGCATTAGCTGAATAAATAGTACAATATGGGCCTCTTTTCTCAAGTACTCCATTATCATGTAAAGAGAAGAGGAAGAGAGATGTAATTTATAAATCCTACTGGAATATTTAAGCAAATGCTAAATAATCTCCCCCAAAATACCATGGTTCTAAAGAAAAGATGAAATATACAAACATTCTATCTTTTAATCATAGCCTTTGGGACAACAAAGGGGATCACAGTAAGTATTTGAGGTTGAGGTCTCGAGTTGAATCTCAATAAAAGAATACTTTGCTCTTTCCTGACCACATGCAGAAGAAACAAAGGAAGACCCTTTAGTACATCAGAGCAGAAGAATTAGGACAAACCAACTTGGCCAAAGGGAAGTACATTGTCAGTAACTTACTTGGCTTTGGCATTTTTTCCAAATGAGTTGTTTTTGCCCTGTCAGTCTTAACTTTCAGTGTAGGCCTGTTCTTGCAGAATGGGAAGAGGCTCTGAGCTATGGGAAGCGCCTCACAGAAATTACAGCCCAGCAGGACAGATGGCTTGGTGGGTAGAGCATTTGCCCTGCAGGCCGGAGACCTGAGTTCAATCCCCATAACCTGTGTAACTGTGAAGGAAGAGAGCCAGGTCCACAAAGTTGACCCCTGACCACGTAAGTGCTGTGGTATGTGTCATCTCTCTAAGTCTCTGTCTCTCTGTCTCTGTCTCTCTGTCTCTGTCTCTCTCTGTATCTCTCTCTCTGTCACACACACACACACACACACACAATAAATAAAATTTAAAAATCAAGGAATTAGTACTTCAAACAGTCTCATGGCTTTTGGGTGCCACTATACACAGGAAGGGGCAAAGCTATACTAGGACACCAGCCATGATTCCTGTCTCTCAAGACTGATTCTGAAATTTCTGTGGCTTCTGGGCATTACTGGCATTATCATCAAATCGTGAGTTTCATATTAGCAAATTAATGCAATATTAAATAATGGAAAAAAATGTTAGATGAAGTTCTGATAAAGTATATTGGTCTCCAGTCTTTTGACAGAAAGAGGCCTAGTCTTCATGTATTGTCTTGCACACAGACCTCCCAAGAGATCAGGTGGAGCTGGGACAGGCTTTCCTGGGGCGACAGCTTCATCCTCTTTGACTGAAGATGACAAGCTAGCTGGGGAAAGCCTTTCAGAAAGCTCTCAATCTAGTCCACACAGATGAAGAGGGGAACCAGAGGAGAACTACTGCAACCACAAAACCACCCTTTCCCCGAAGCAAAGACAAAAACTTGGCTTTGGTCAAATATCCATCTTTGTGCTATCCTGGTAGTCAAAGGAGATTGATTAACTGTAGTGAAATCAGTCACCTAGCAAGGAAGAGATGCTGGGCAGACCAAAATCAGCAGAGCTTCCATCCATTAAACTAGAGAGGGAAAGAGTGAGTTTATGAATTAAGTTCAGTTGAGTTCGTACTGTATTAGAATTCCCAGAGGATCTATATTACTTGAGTTTTTATTAAGATGATGGTGTGTGTGTGTGTGTGTGTGTGTGTGTGTGTGTGGTACTGGGAATTAAGCCCAGGGTCTCATGAGTGCTAGGCAAGCTCTCCACTACCCCATCATAACCTACTCCATACCACAAAATGAAACTTCTCATTCACCAACACCCGTGCTTACTATATTGAATTGCTTTTCCAGTCATGGGTGCAGAAATACCACTCTTGCCTGACACCATTTTCATGATGTCGTTTAGACTGGATTCCCCCATAGCAGACTCCAGGATGAGACTATGTGTCCAAATGGATTAACTGAGAAGCTGTTCTAGGGAAGTCTTCCCCCATTAGAAGACAAGAGAAAATAAGATATGAGAGAAAAGAGATATCTTCAGAAGCAGGGTTGAGGCATCTTCTGAAGCAGGGTACTGCATTGAGTAAGTAGGCGTTAGTCTTACTGAGGGCCTCTGGGACATTTTTATAACATACTTCAGACTTTTCTCATCTCACTAAAAGCAAAGAAATTGGAGACTCATTCTCCAAATCTCACTTGCCAATGGCCGAGGGCTGCTTCCGGAGCCAGTAGCTGCCTAACACTTTGGCCTGGTCACTGTACTAGTGGGAGAAAGCCATGCCATTGTAGAGGAGAAGCCACCTGTATATACAACAGCCTCAGCAAGATCAAGAGAATGAGTCCCAGGAGATTCAGTCAAGGCGCACAGCCTAGTCTGACACCAGGAACAGCCACTTAAGGAAACATGCATTCATTTATTAATCAAATACTTACCTAGCTCCTATTGTATGCATTTTATTTTAAATGCTGGGACTACATTGATGGGTGTTTAATACCCAGCACAAATGTGCTGGCTGGAGGCAGATTTTTGTGGGCTGCACATCATAATTTTGTTCACAACATCAGCTTTAAAAGAGTCCCCTAACCTTCAGTCAGAGCAGGGTCATCAGCATGGCCTTTCTCATTGCTAATCCAGGCACGTTGAGGTCTCTGACCCAATAAACTAGAATCAGGAACAGAGGAATCAGAGGCAGACTAGAAGATAGTAGTTTCTCTTAGAGGATAGTTAGATGAATTTTACTTATACAACTCTTTGGGGACATTTCCCCTGTGGTGGCTGTACCCAGAGGCACTGCCAAGTTTGCCTGCTTTAACTCTGACAGCTGAGTCGGGTGTAAAGCTTCAAGACATGAAAAGGATTAAGTTAATTTGTCCACATGGGGACTGAACTGGCAACAGTGACTTCAATCTGCCCAGCAGAGTCCAGGTGATCTCCATTTCAAACACAGGCCGCTCTGGCCTCCATATAGGACAGAATTCCATTTTTATCTATGCTGGTCAGATGAAGCGGAGTGTTTGAGAAAGCTGTAGACATGGAGGATTATTTGTAAAACCTTAGCATATTATCATCATATGTTGCTTTAAATAAGCTATTATATTCACATACACAGTAATAAACCATGTAGTTTAAGCAAATGACCAATCATAATTATTCAGGGAAAATGCCGCTATAAACAGGTGAAGCAATTCTAATGCTACTTGCACACGTGGGCTCATAAAGCTAAATGTTGGTAAAATGTGTTTCTTCCTTTCTGGTTATCTCTTTGTTGGCACTTTCCATCTCAGGGCAATGAGTCCAGCTTCCTAAAGGCCACTAAGCTGTGAGGACTCTCTCCAATTAGCCCTAAAAATAAACGTCCAGAAAATAAAATATCTTTGTGATTGAGCTGAGTCTTCTACATCCTACAAGAAGGTCTGAAAATACATATAGTGTCCATGCTTAAAAGACCTTATTAATTGATCCAAGCCTCAGAATCTTCTCACAGCACTCCAGGTTGTCATGACTGAAGTATCAAGATGAAAGATATTTGGAATCTATGATAAATTTATGTAGCCTGGCTCTCTCAATGTCACACCTACCTGGGAGACAGAGAGAAGGAGGTGAAGGGAGAAGAGAGAAGAGAGAAGGGTGAGGGAGAGCTAGAGGGGGGGAAGGGAAAGAAAGAGGGAGAAGACGAAGAGGAAAGAAAGCAGAGAAACAAATGCTTCTTTCTTATGTTGCCTACATATTACAAGGAATAAAGGGCTCGCTTCACCTTAAGCCTAGGGAGATGTTAAAAAGAACATGGAACATTTAAGATTTGATTCATGGCTTCCCACTGTAAAACTGTGTCACATCCTGTTCTGGGGAAATTCAGAATCAGCCTTTCCACAAAACTAAGGAAAGAGCCAGGTGTGGTGGTCTCACATCAGGAAACAGGCAAGAGGATTGTGTGTTAGAGGTTAGATGAGGCTACATAGAGAGACCTTGTCTGAAAAAAGAAAGGAAAAGAAAGAAGGAAAGGAAAAAGGAGGAAAGGAAAGGAGAAAGGAGGAAAGGAAAGGAAAAAGGAAAAAGGAAAGGGAAGAAGATAGGAGAAAAGAGATCCCTACATTGTTAAAATAGGAAATTGTCACCAGTAACCAGTTGTCAAACTAAAATTCTAGAAAACTCTACATTCCAATGGATAATTTTAAAAAGCACTGGACATGGGGATGGAGAGATGGCTTAGCAGTTAAGAGCATTATCTGCTCTTACAGAGGTCTCGAGTTCGATTCCCAGCACCTATAAGGTGGCTAAGAACCATCTGTAACTCCAGTTCCAGGGGATCCAACTCTCTCTTCTGACTTCCACGGGCGATGCACAACACAGGTGCACCTACATACACATAGGCAATACACTCAAGCACATAAAATAAAAATAATAAAATATTAAATATGCACTGGCTACACAGAGAAGGATTAGCATTCTAAACATTATCTTCTCCTAACTCCCCATTTTTTCCTTCTGCAACTGAGACTATAGATAAAGAATTAATTCCCTGGGGTGAATCGCCCAGATGGCAGTGGCTAGATCTCCCTCAGAGACTCAGGGACTCTGAGCATGAGAAGGTACTCCTACTCTGATGGATATTGTTCTTCTGAAACCCTGTAAAAGTTTTCATCGTGCCGGCTGCTTCCTGTGGTGGCTGGGATCATCATTCACCTGGTGGTATACAATAGCTGGGCTGTGACCAGGGTGAAAACCTGGAGCCAAGGATGAGCTTTTGATTCATGTTCCTTGTATCATGGGACAACAGCAAAACTGTTTCTCTGGAGAGTTTGCTTTATCGGTTTTCCAAGTGTAACTTGAAATCACATTCTGTATCTTCTGCCTCTCTTGCCTTTTGTGGCCCATCAGTAATTAGTTGTTTTAACACTTTCCAGCCATGATGCTCAGCGTGAGCACAGAAGGCATGAACTGCCTCTCCCAGCTGTGTGCTGTAAGCTCATTTTCCCAGCATTATTTGTTTTCATAAACTTGAGCTGGGATGACTCTTTCCTCACTGCCTTTAATTAATCAGGAAAGCTTAATATGCACTTTTTTTTCATCAATCTGGCGCTAAAAATGCTGAATTGCTTTTGTAGTCACTTGAAAGAAGAGTTTGGGGCTATTAGAAGGAATTCACATCAGGCATCTCTCTCTCTCTGGCCTACTTATATTTTTCAAAGTGAAGAGATGTTTCGAGGAAAATGCAAAACTTGGGGTGCTGGAGAGATGTCTGGTCCATCTCAAGTCCTGTTTTTTCCATTTTCTACACAAAGACACCTTATGGTGCATTTTAATAATGTAACTTGAAATATATTTTGAAAGGGGCACAAGTCATAATCTGACCCACACAGAACAACGTCTCACGCAGATCCCTGAGCAGATATTTAGCTGTGGGGATCCTCTTCTTTGTCTCCTGGGTAATTATTTCATGCATTTGGGAGGTTTAGTGGCAATGCATATGCGCTTTTCAAGTAAAAAGTGGGAGGCTCTGCCTTCCTAGAAATCTAGAAGGAACAGAGACTAAGAAATTACCAGCTGGCCTCCGATACCAAATAAGAGATCCTGCAGGTCACCTTCAGGGCTGAATATTCGAAAGTTATCTTCGTTAAAAATGCAGAAACAGCTTGAGAACATATCTGACTTTACCTTTTAAAGGTAGGATTAAAAATTTAAGAAGCTTCATGAATTACTCTCCTACCTGTTATCCTTTGGTATTTTTAATCCCCTTAAACTCCAAAAGAATCTATTGTTGGTTAATGCATAACATAGTCGAATAAAGCAAAAATATGAAAATGTGTATTTACTTACAAAAACCAAAAAACAGTGTATCAATAGCATGTTATATCCAGACATCCGTACCTTCTTCTTGTCAATTATTCAATTGGGTTTCTTTTTATTTTACTCATTCGATGTGCCAAGTATCTTCAAGTGAGCAGTACATTCAGCCTACTGAAGAAGATTAACTTGTGTGTGAATATGCACGTGTATGAAGTATGGATGTGTATATGTGTGCATGCATGTTCATGTGAGTGTATGTCAGTCTTCACTTTCTACCTTCTTAGAGACAGAGTCTATTGTTCACTGCTGGGTATGTCAAGCTAGCTGGCCTGCAAGCTTCTGGAGATTCTCCTGCCTCCATCTCCCACAGTACCACAAGAGCACTGGGATTAGACACACCAAACGCTACCAGCCCAGCTTTACCAGGCTTTGGGGGGTTCAAACTCAGGTCCTCTTACTTGCATGGCAAGTACTTTATATACTGACCCATTTCACCAGTACCAGAGAAGATTCATTTTAATCAAATAACTACACATGTTCAATATAGTTTACAAACAAAGGACCTTGGGGCATAACAAGAGCATACCTCAGGAGGAAAACTGCCATGTGAAGAACTGCAGCTCTTAGGGGGTAAATAAGTCAAGCAAGCAGGAATTGGGAGTCACTCCAAAGCGGCAGAATGTGACGCCTTGCCTAGATCTTACTGCAGGGGGGAATAGAGAGGTCAAAGTAGTGAAATCAAAGGATGGTGGTGGTGGTGGTGGTGGGGATTTAGAACACTGTTTTGAAATAGAGTCTCCCACCTTGGCTGGTGCTATCCGTAATTTAAAGCTGTAAGCATTTCCTAGATCATTATAGGGTAGCTTAGCTGCAGATGATAGAGGGGATCTAGGGTCAGACTTTGAGAGGTTTCTGGGCAACTGAATAGAACTGACATAAAAAAAAACAAAACAAAACAAGATAACTGGTGGATTTCTCTGTGTGCCATTGGATTCCTTTTAGGAATTCCAGGCCTTCTTATTCTAGATCAAGCTGTCTTTGCCCCCAGACTAGCAGATACCACTATGGTAGGGGCAAGTCATGGAGAGAATATGGTATACATTGCTGACTGAGCCAATTTAGCTGCACTGGAAAAGGCATGGTGGCCTCTCCCACACATTGAGCCTTGATTCCAGGTCATGCCAGGGACATGAAGGAAGACCCTTGTTTCAGTTCTACTTGGAGTGAGATACTGGTCTTTTAGGCTAAGATTAGGGTTAGCATTCACCTAGAACAGCAAGAAGTTCCACAAATAGCTGACAGGAGGAGACAAGAATATCTACCCCATGGCAAATGTAGGGTCTCAGAGGGCTGGGCCTTCCAGGTCTGAAATATTGAAAGATGGTAAAATCTTCTAATGCTGAGGCAGGAGGATTGCCGTGAATTCTAGGCATCAGTGAGCCACCTCATAAAGCCCTGTCTCAAAACAAAAACCCAAGCATATTCTGTTTCATAGACAAATTTTGTGAAGATTGTTGTTTTCAGGGTAATTTTTAAAATGCCATCAGCAAAGATATAAATTTAAGCATGGATAATTTTAATTCCTTGCATTGTTTTTCTCTATATTTTTAAACACAAAGTAAGAGGAGCTAAGTTGACTCATTTGCCTTTCCGGGCTCTGATCTTCCCCAGGTCGAACTCCAGCTCCTAGCCCTCTAAGCACACAGCCATCCGCTCTACCACATTGGTCCCGTCTGGATGCAAAGCAGGCAAGAAGCCTGCCCGGCTGGAACTGCACCTGCCCGGCTGGAACTGCTCCTCTCAGAGACTGCTGATTTGGGCATTTTTTCCTTTCATCATATTTCTTTTGAATTTTCTTTGGTCACTTTGTGTTTAAAATCTCTCTCTCCTCAGTAGTGACTTTGACTCCCTCCTTTCGGCCCAGGGGCAGTGCATAGTAGGACTCGTCCCACTGTCACACAGAGTGGACGACACAGTTCTTCACCAGGGTCTTGGTTCCGACCAGCTCACTATTGGATGCATTGTAGACAGCATCAATGATCCTTGTTTTGGGAGTACAACACTCAGAGCCCTAGGAGAAGTTCCCCACGTCCAATCTCTTACTGCCTCCTTGCCTCTGCGTGTATGTAGGTGGGCCAATCTTAGTGTTGGCCATACACCTTCTGACCTTACACTTCTGCTTCTGTGGTGGGGATTTCTGTTACCCCCAGTCTTGTGTCACTTGTGCCAGTTGTCCCGAGAGATGCCTATCACTTGGCACTGGCTAGGAAGAGTTGTTGTTGTTGTTTAAGCATAACTATTGAACAAAGGCCATCAGAAAGGAAAGTATAAAAATCTCCCAAATCTTCCTATCTACTTGTAGGAAGTCTCTCTCTCACTCTCTCTTGCTCTCTTTTTCCTCTTTCTTCTGATACACACACACACACACACACACACACACACACACACACAAAGAGAGAGACACAGACACACACACACACACACACACACACACACACAGAGAACCAGAATGGAGTCTAATTCTATTCCCTGTGGAATTCCATCAGTTCTTAGTTAATTTAAGTCTGCAATTAAAAGAATAAATGTGAGATCTTAAAATGCATTTACAGGAAGTATGTTAAATAATCACTCAGCATGTCAAACTGCAAACAGGCCTATAAGGGGACCTCCTTACCAACCAGATCTCAAACCACTTTAAAAACTGCTTACTCCTCAACTTTCTCCCTAATTAGAGCATTTTATCTTTGTGGCTCTGAACCATTATTGTATCATGATAACTCTTGGCTAATACTCTGTGAAGGGATAATTAATAGTAATCCATGCCAGCCAAGAGCAGATGGAGCGGTGTGAGCACAGAGCTGAGTTGCTGTCATGTGGCTCAGTGGTCACTTGGGAAAAACAGTGGGAGATTTCTATTGGTCGCCCTGGCTTAACGAATGACACACAAGCCTATTGTCTTACTAGCACAGCAGAGAGACCCACTTGGTAAGTCGTATCTTAAGCTAGTCCATGAAAAGTTTAAAAACACATGAAGTCGAAAGGCTCTTGGGCTTGAATCAGGTTTTAATTTCATTTTTAGCTGTCTTCCCTAGAAACAATCTATGAGTTCAAAATTGAAGCAAGTCAACTAGAAGGCAGGCAGATGTGGGGTCAGGCCCACATCTGCTTGATGCAAAAGTGTACAAGAAGCATCAGGTAGCAAGCTTAGCTGTTTGCACTGGGTTAAATATCAGTGAGAGGATGAAGGATTTTTATAGTTCTCTTAGTGTTGGCTGGGTAGATAACACAGTCGTTAAGGTCTTTGCAAGACGAGTTCCATCCCCAGAACCCATGTAGAAAAAGACACTGTGGTTTATGCTTGTAAATCTTATCTTGTGGAGATGGAAGAAGGTGGGTCCTTGGAACTCATTGGCCAGTTAGTCTAACCTACTTGGTGAGTTCCAGGCCAAGGGGAGAGGCTATTTCTCAAAAACTAGGTGAACTAAACCCGAGGGCCAAGGTCCAAGGTCCAAGGTCATCTTCTGACCTCCACATGCATGTACATACATATGCTTCTGCACATACATGAACACACACATATATACACACACAAACTCATAGCCTTTCTCAATTTAAACTGACAGGTTGAAATCCAATAGCATACCCATCTAATGATATTTCCATATTTAGAAAAAGATTATGAACTTTTCTAGGCTGAAGGATGTTTTATCTGGTATTTGCTCTGTATATACAGCCTTATTTGGTTTGCTTCATAAGTGATCTTTATGATATCTAGGTTCTATTGGGCTCCATAGCAATCTTTTAGTAAATGGGATTTTATATTTGGGTCATAATTATCACTTTCTTTAAAAATTTTTTTTTTTTTATGTGTATGAGTGTACTGTCTGCATGCAGGTTGGTGCACCCGTGTCATGCAATGCCGAGGAGGTCAGAAGAGGGTGTCGGATTCCCCTGGAACTGGAGTTAAAGATGGTTCTTAGCTGCCATGTGGGTGCTGGGAATCTAACCCAGGTCCTCTGCAAGAGCAGTTGGCACTCTTAACCACTGAGCCATCTCTCCAGCCCCAATTATCACTTTCTCATAAATTCACTTGATTTGCATTGTATCTCAAGAACATACACATGTTGGTATCTTTGGTAGTCAACTTTCTGTCACTATGACAAACAATAGAGATAATCAACTTAAAAATCAAAAAGTTTATCTGGGCTCTACCATGAAGAGCCCTGCTTGTTAATGGAACACTAAGAACAAATGGGCCCAATTCACCCATTGGGTCCTTCCTCTAATGAGTCTGTAAGACCTAGCTTCACCTTTTTTCTTTTCTTTTCTTTTCTTTTCTTTTCTTTTCTTTTCTTTTCTTTTTTTCCTTTCTTTCTTTCTTTTCTCTTTTCTTCTTTTCCTTTCTTTTCTTCTTTCTTTTCTTCTTTCTTTTCTTTCTTTCATTTACTTGCTTCATTTTTATTTTACGTGTATGCATGTTTTGCCTGCATGCATGTAAGTGAACCCATGCCAAGCAGTGTCCATAGAGGCCAGAAGAGATGTCAGATCTCCCTGGAATTGGAGTTACAGATGGCAGTTTTCACCATGTGGGTGCTGGGAACCAAAACTGGGTCCACTGCAAGAGCAGCCAGTGCCTTCACTCTTGAGTCATGACTCCAGTGCCCCCAAGACCTTCCTTGTCTTCCTCTTTTCTTAAACAACTTCCCTGGGTGAGAAATCTCTCCGATTTACAGGAAAGCCCCTCAGTCACTCAGATTCACAGCACTTGCTTTTTACCTTCAGCTCATGGTCTGGTGCTTACGATATGCTGCCTGGAATTGTAGATATTTTCTGAAGTCCACATAAGAAGGGAGGCTAGACTTTATGCAGCTTCCTCATCTGATAACAATACTTGACAAATCAGCTGAGCAATAATGTTTAGATGTATATACTGTATGCCTTTTAGTCCAATAACTGATCATCTTTAAGAAATATAAAATTGGTATCTGTAGATATAGTAAAGCAGTGACATGAATATTTTGGAAAAAGAGGAATTTGACATTGAACACATTTTTTTTTAATTTACAAAAATTCATTCAGCCCAAGAATACAGGAGGAGATTGTGATACTTTGAATATGATACTGCCTCTCTACCTTTCTGCATTCACAAAGCTCTAAGATGGCATGGTTTCTCTCAAAAGAACACTTGTAGATTCCCCCATCTTCTGCCACTGACAATGAAATGTTGTGGTTTAAATGTTGTTTCTGGAGCAGGGAGTGGTGGCACATACCTTTATTTCCATAGCTTAGGAGATAAAGGCAGGTAGATTGCTGTCAGATTGAGGACAGCCTGGTCTACATAGTGAGTTCTGGGCTAGCTTGGGCTACTAGTGAGACCATGTTTCCAAAAACAAAACAACACCCCCCCCAAATGTTGCTGGGAGCATCAGATTCTGATGACGCCAGGATTGCTGAAACCAGCCTGGGAAAGTAGAATCAAATTCCACCAATATTTTCTTGAGCGAGATATCATGGGTCTAATTTGCTGTTCAATTATACCTCTGAGTAGATTCCAGTTATTGAGCAAGGTAACTTTTCTCTTGAAACCTTAGTTACCTCATCTTTAAAATATCGTTAGGATAAGGACTAGGGATGCAGCTCAGTGGGGAAAGCTCTTATCCAGCACACATGAAGCCCTGAATTATATCTTCAGCACATATAAACTGGGCATGATGGTACACATCTAAAAGCCTAGCACTTAGAAGGTAGATCAAGAGTTTAGTTCCAGGAGTTCAGCCTTGGCTACACAATACCCTGTCTTGAACATAAAATAAACTTCCTACTATCATAGCCACCTCACACATTATCAGGAATGATAAAGCTGACTGTTTTAGCAGTCACCTGACAAAAGGTAATGATTCCCCAAAGATACCACATGCCAGTCACTATGTTAAGTCCCAAACCTCCTTGACTCTTTATGACGCTTGTATTGACTCTCTGAATCCACACTATCTTCATCTTCATTGTATGGATGAGAAAACTGAAGAGATGTAAGCAACTTGGGTACACATCCAGCAGAGAGGGATGCAAGATTTGAACACTGCATTCATTTTCCAAAGTCTGACAGCCTAGGCTTTTTCTGCTGCACAGCATCAAGGTAAACATGAAACACAAGGCACTTATCTGGCAAACTGTAAATTATTAAGCAGTTGAAAAGTGAGTACAAAGAAGCGCTTGTTACACTCATTGAAAAGTTATATTGTGACTGATCCCTTTAGTGAAAACACACACACACACACACACACACACACACACACATGCACACACACATACACACAGGCATATATACCATGCAGTGATACAGTGATTCACATTTTTACTTTCAGGAATTTCAGGTACATATGATTAACTGTGGTCTGAAAATATTAAATGGAAAATACTAGAAAATAGTTCATAAAGTATAGATGGTTAGTTTTTTTGGTAGAGTATATGTTGTAGTTTGGTTTTCGACTGCTATAATAAAACACTGACCAAAACCAAGTTGAGGAGGAAAGAATGTGTTTCAGCTTACAGTATAGTCCTTCAGGAGCTCAAACAGGAACCTGAAGGCAAAAGCTGAAGCAAAAACCAGGGAGGAACACTGATTACAGGCCTGCTTCCCTGGCTTGATCAGCTGTGCTGCTAAAAACAATCCCCCTGCCCAGGGACCGCACTGCCCACAGTGGAGTGGGCTTTCCACCACCAATAAGATGACATCAGGCCAGTCCAATTGAGACAATTCCTCTATCTTGAGTCTCTTTTCAGGCGTGTCAAGCTGACAACTGATGCTATCCAGCATATTATACTTGTCTTATTTTCCTACCGTTGTTAAATACCTTATTATGTATATGTATAGCACTTTCTCCTATACATATATACATATGATATATACTTTCCTATATATACTGGAATTCAACAGGGAGGGCTAGTTGTGCTCTACTGCCAATGCCACATGTGTATGAGTTTTATCGCTTGTGTGTGTACCTATGCATGCAATACCTGTAGAGGCCATAAGAAGGCATAAGATCACCTGGAAGAGAAGTTAGAGATGCAATTAGCTGCCATGTGAGTGCCGGGAATCCAACCTGGATTCCAGGGCTCTGAACCACTGAGCCAGCTCTCTGCCCCCTTGTGGCACAATTTTAAAGGCTATCAGGTATTTAGAGGGTGGGGGCCTGAGTGTTGAAAATAGGTGACTAGGAGAAGACCTTTACACCCACTCCTGGTTCTGCTCTGTGTGCTCTGTTGCCTGGTCTGCCACTAGATAAGGAGTCCCCACAGCATGTTCCAACATACAGATGCTGTCATTTTGCCTTCTTTTTGATGGAATGCAATCCCTCTGAAACCATGAGCCCAAATAAGCCCTTCTTTCCTAAAGGTTCTGTCAGGTGTTCTGTCACACTAAAGTATAAAGCAACTAATACAGACAGATAGGAGACTCGTTTAAAGGTATAAGATCACCAGAGAGGGGGCTGGAGAGATGGCCTAGTGGTTAAGAGCGCCAACTGCTCTTACAGAGGACCGGTTCGATCCCCAGCACCCACATGGTGGCCGAGAACAATCTGAAACTCCAATTCCAGGAGAACTCCAGTTCCAGGGGAATCCAACAACCTCTTCTGACCTCCATGGCATTGCAAGACACGGGTACACAAACCTACATGCAGACAGTACATTCATACACATAAAATAAATAAATAAATTTAAAAAATGGGAATGGGAGCCAAGCATGGTGGCGTGTGCCTTTAACCCCAGCACTTGGGAGGTAGAGGTAGACGGATCTTTATGAGTTCAAGGCCAGCCTGGTCTACAGAGTGAGTTCCAGGACAGCTGAAGCTACAGGGAGACCCTGTCTCGAAAAGAACAAAAAAAAAAAAAAAAAAAAAAAAGGAAAAAATGGGACTGGGAGGGGGGAGCAGGAGAGATGGCTCAGGGTTCAGTGGTTAAGACCCACTGGCTGCTCTTGCAGAAGACCCAGGTTCAATTCCCAGCATCCACATTAGACTAAGACCCATCTTATTTCCAGTTCCAGGGGATCCAGTGCCCTCTTCTGGCCTCCTCTGGCATTGCATGACACATGTGCACATATATATGCAGACAAAACAAAAAAATAGCCGGGCGTGGTGGCGCACGCCTTTAATCCTAGCACTTGGGAGGCAGAGACAGGCGGATCTTTGTGAGTTCAAGGCCAGCCTGGTCTACAGAGTGAATTCCAGGACAGCTGGGGCTACAGGGAGACCCTGTCTCAAAAAAAGACAAAAAACAAACAAACAAAAAAAAAACAAAAAAAACTTCTATTAAGAAAAAAATGACAACAAACTGATAATTTCCATAAATAGCAAATCCTTTATTGACTTACCTTTTTCTTTAGCTTCTTTTCTAAGAATCATATTTTTGGGTACCTCCATATGCTTTAGAGATGAAGAAATATGGAGGGACAGTGGGACGGGATTTGCTTGCTTTAGAATGTGGTGGCGCACGCCTTTAATCCCAGCACTCAGGAGGCAGAGGCAGGCAGATCTCTGTGAGTTCAAGGCCAGCCTGGTCTGCATAGTGAGTTCCAGGACAGTTGGGGCTATAGGGAGACCCTGTCTCAAAAAGACCAAAAAAAGAATATTTTTTTCTTCTTGTGAGATCAAGTTCTTTCCTGCTTCTCATAGATCATTCTCGACGATAGTTGCCTTAAGNATACATATAATATAATATAATATATATATATATATATTTACATTTCTCCATACACATTACTATGTTTTTCAACTAGATATATTGGGGTTGGTATTATATGCAGTATCAGCACCAAGTGTGGGTGTTGGAACACACCCTTCAAGATGAAGTGGGATCACTATACCAATACCACATTAATAGGGGAACAATTACATTTGCATTACAACATCATAAAAGTAGTTATGCCAAAACCTTTTATAGCAAAGAATTCCTTCTTCCCTGGGTTGAAAAAAAACCACACACACACAAAAAAAAAACAGTCCTGCATCCCGGGAAACGGGGTGCGGCGAAAGGGGGCCGCCCTCTCGCCTTCGATGAAGCAGTAGTGGAACCTGGCACTAAACCATTCTAGACGACCTGACTTCTGGGTCGGGGTTTGTGAGTAGCAGAGCAGCTCCCTCGCTGCAATCTATTGAAGTCAAACAAACAAACAAACAACAAGAACAAAAAGGCTAGAATGTGCATCTACTGTAGCTGGCCCAGGACCTGTGCAGGGACTGCAAACTAGCAGCATGTCCAGAAGGTCCCTAAGGAGAAATTCACAAAACAGACCCCACTTCCATCTGTCCCATACTTAACGCCCTTCTAGAAAACCACTGGTACTAAACCCAGAGCCCATATTGGTTATCAGAGCCTGGCCACCAATGAGACAGGGTGCTTCCAGATGAGACCCCAGGAGCCAAGGATGAATAATGCTTAGAACATGACACATTATTTTCCAAGACCTGTTTTCCACTTGTCGGTTCACTAAGTTGCTTTGACACCACACCTGTTTTCTGTTCTGTTCTGGAAGCCTCAGCTACACAACAGATGGCAGAGTGTTTGCCGAACAAATGCTCTCCTGGGTCAGGATAAGGAGGTGGCAGTGGGGACTGCTGAGGGTGGGAAGGAGGGAGGTGGGGATGCTCTCCTCAGTGGCGAGAACAGCCATCGGTTTCCAACTTCGCTGGGAAACCTCTCACCAGCCGAGGCCTGGGAAACGGCTCAGCTCTAAATATTCCCACCACTATTCTTGCCTTCTGACAGTCACGGCCAGGATAGCTGGAATCAACCGCTGGCACCGGAAGGACGTTATAAGGGAACTCTAATGTTAGCATGAGGGAAAGGGACCCTGCCAAATTGTAACTCAATTGTATCTAAGCTTTGGATGTAGCTCTCTTAAATCTAATTTAAGATTAACTCTCTTTACTGGGCATGTTTCAATTACTTTTTTTAAAAATTTTATTTTATGTTGATGTGTAGGTGTATATATATATATATATAATTATATATATATATATATATATACATATGTAAAGGGCACCCACCTGCCATTGCAATGCCCATGGGGTCAGAAGAGGGTGTCAAATCCCTAGAGATGGTTGTTAGCTTCCATTTGGGTGCTGAGATTCAAACCTGGATCTCTGCAAGAGCAGCCAGTGCTCTTAACTGCGGCTACCTCTCTAGCCTCTTGAATCTTAACTCTTAACTCTAAGCCTTCAAATGTCTTAATTTGAACTTAAACTTAGTCTTTTGAGGAGATGATGGTCAAGAAACACTAAACAGCTAACTGTAATGAATTGTGAGTTGTGAGCCACCTTTATCATGTCATCTGTTCTTTAAAAGTGAAGAAAACCCCTATTTGCTGGCATGCAAATTTGATCTTAGACTAATGCTTTGTTTTAGCTGTGCAGTGGCGCAACCTGTTTTTTTTTTTTTTTTTTTTTTTTTTTATGTGTATGAGTTGTACTTCTGCATGTAGGTTGGTGTACTCCTGTCGTTGCAATGCCGAGGAGGTCAGAAGAGGGTGTCGGATTCCCTGGAACTGGAGTTTAAAGACAGTTCTTAGCTGCCATGTGGGTGCTGGGGATCGAACCCAGGTCCTCTGCAAGAGCATGGCACTTTTAACCACTGAGCCATCTCTCCAGCTCCGCAACCTGTTTTCTTAATCATGCTATTATCCACTTTTGAAAAGAATGCATTTGAAAGCACATAATGTTTTCTTTAATAAGGCCAACACTTTTACCTCAGGGGTTCAGCTTTCAGACAATCTCCACATCTGGAGGGAGCACCCCTATATCTATCTCAAGTCTCTCATTGCACCCGGTAAACCTGTTGGTAACATCAAACCACTTCTGTCCCTGTCTTCTTTGTGATTCACTTGCTTGGGTTCCTTGGAAACCAACTTGCTACCATTATAAAATTCTAGACCCTTAAGAGGAGACTAAAGACAAACTGAATCCACTTTCATTCCTCTCCAGGGTTTCCTCTGTTCATTGCTGTGGATACTGAAGGTGATTGAAGGTAGATGCAATGGGATTTCCATAAATAATTGGTGACTAAAGCACGGTACGCCAAGCAGTACAGGGAGACCTTCCCATTCACAATCTCCTTTACTGCAGAGTTCCTAGCTGGAAAATGTATGTTATTCCAGTTTTATAGACAAGGGAATGGAAGCAGGAGCCATTTACAAATGCTGAAACCAAACTTTGAATCTTGGGAGCATGCAATTCCTACAAGTCACGGAGACATTTTGGAAAACCAAATCTCTCAGAAGGGAACATGGCTCTTTGAGACTTGCAGAAAATCCTATCTTTCCCTGAGCATCAAACTGAATGATACCAAGTTGGGTAAGCTGAGTATAACAAGCCATGGATAGGCTTCAGTGGTCCAGAAATCTCCAAAATTCAATATGATATTTTGTGTACAAGTAGATTTTCCCTTAGAAAACCTCCATAACTTTCCAATACATTAGACATAAACAGTCCTCCCAGTCCTCAGAGATTAAGACTCAGCCATTTTTAATTAAATTTATTCTTCTAATTTTCACCCCTAAAGAGTTCAAGGGACTCCAGATGGCCTATGCATCTCTATTAGAAAGAAAATGATTAGATGGAAACTTGGAGAGCATTCGATATGAGAACAGCCGGTGCATGGGAACAACTCAGGTGTGGAGAGCACCAGCCTTCAGCGCCACTTAATCAAGAATATCAGCTCGGTATCCAGTTCAGGAAAGGTATGGGTGGCTAGGAGGCAGGGAGAGAGGGAGAAAGCACTTAAGTGTAGAACAAAATTAAACTCCATCTTGGAAAAAGACAGGCCATAACAAATGTTACTGCTGGGGAAATTTGATATGGGCTTTGCTAGAATTTATACAGGTAGCTTTAAGAACCCACTCATTCATCTAACCATTTTGTTCTAAAGATAGTGATACCACAGAAAGGCCAGATTCACTAGACTTCAGAGTATGAAAAGAACCTATAAGGTCCAAACTACAATAAAGCCTGTGAACTCAAGCTCTCTAATCATTTCATCATCAGACCTGAGGCTCTACACAGAACCCACTCACTCTCATGTTCAATATTATCTATCAAGAGCCAAGACTAAAATATTGATCCTATGTCATTTGAATATGCCCATGTGACTGACTGTAGACAACATGTTTAAACTCGAATATCTTCAAATAGAGATCAATCATGTGGGACCAGTTTAGTGAAAGAGTAACAATCATGCTAGGTATATAGTGAGTCACTGGAAAATACTTTGGGAAAAAAGAGTATATCTTCTTCCAAAGTCTAAAAGGTCCTTGTGGGAGGAGAGAATAACACAGTTTGCCCAAGAAGTCTGAAAAAGGAAGAAAGCAATATGTCAGGGATGGAGACTTTTCGTACATGATAAAAGAAAGGAAATCAAGAAAGGAAGGAAGGAGGGAAGGGAGGGAGGAAGAGAGGAGAAGAGGAGAGAAAGACGGAAGAAAGGAGAACTATAATGAGAAATAAAAGCAGGAACCCTGGGCATCATCTTGGCTCATGGATGCTATTGCTGGAAGTCGAAAAGAAGTCGGGAAAAGTAAGGAAATTTCGCCTCCAATAATCTGAGGAAGGCGCAAACTTTTCCCAGCATGGAATAGAAGTGGAAATGTGGGAAGCAACCTTTATCCCATGCTGCGGGATAGTGATCCTGCCAGCTTGTAAATAAGACTTGAATTTTGTCAGCCTAATTGGAAACTGGTCTCTGGAAAGATATGGGTGGCCGAGAAGGCAAAGAGAGAGGAGGGAAAGCAGGAAAGTATAGAAAAGCCACTTGCCCAAGGAGGAATCTTCCATCTTGGAAACAGACAGGCCATAACAAATGTACTTCTGGGGAAATTGACATGGGCTTGCTTGTATCTGGGTACGTTAAAAAGAAGACTATAAAATATGAAAGAAGGTTAGCTAATCCAGGAGGACTGTCCTAAAATACAGAGAAATTAATTTAATCACTTTATGACCCTTGAAAGCCAATGTGTTATTTACGCTGTTTACAGGAAGAATGGAATGTTTGGAAATCAACAGATCACAGATTACATGCTTTCCCTGTCTATTAATGTAATGACCTTGGGAATCGACTCACTGTCTTCTTTAACCTAATGAGCAGGCTGAGTCCAATCAATTAGGTTTACAATTACAATTACAATTCATCTACCTTTATTGCCTCCCCATACCCACCTCTCTATGAAGCTCTGAGACTTGGGGGAGAAGACAGGGTTCTCGGCAGTGGGTATCACTCTACTTCTAAAACCATTTCTGTTATACATAATGCAGGAAACTTTAAAATCTTCCCTATTTATAAGTTTCAACAAAATTTCAACACAGAAGTGTCGAGGGATAATTAGGACAGTTAGCAGTAATTTATCATGTCTCAGCTGGGTGTTTGAGCATTCAGTGACTGCCTGTAGAAATCCGTTAGCCAGTTCTAGAAATCGCTATGAAATCTCCTTCATCTTTGTGCAAATTGCTTTTCTATTTTCCTGAAGCAAGCTGAAAGATGAGCTCATCTATTACTGAAAATCTGGTCCCTGGTGTGCCTGTCATCAGAGGGCAGTCGAAGCCTGGACTGCAGGTCAACGTCCCTGTAGTGGCTAACTGAGGAGACAATACCACGGGCAGCTTTCCGGCAAGGTGTTAGGCGTATAAACTAAAACCCAGCAGCCAGCCTTCAGGTTAGATCTTCAGAAAATATGCACAGGACACTATGAACATGCCGGTACACATTTCACAGAACAGATATTGCCTCGTAATCTACTAAAGATAAAAAGCCTGGAGGAGGCAGAGACAATAGCTTCGTACCAATTCCTCCGAAGAGAAGGATTTTATTAAGCTTGAGCCGAAAAGGGAGGATCTCCTATTCTTTAGAGAGACTCATTTAGTAGATTGTGAAAAATGAATGCTCTGAGTAATTCTTTTCCCACTGATTTATTCTTAAGTGGGGGGAAATTGACACTTGGTGAGGAAAGCAGAAAGCAAGTCCCCAGGAAGAGTCAGCTAGTCTCAGGTATAACCCAATTATTGGAACACAGAAATAAGAACATAGAAGGAAAGAGTCAAAGGTCATGTAAGAAAGTTATTCTTGCAATGAATACCTTCCTTTCACCATCCCTGAAGACTTTCCAGAAAGCATAAACTGACCCATATTTCCACTTTATTTCTGATACCTGATCCTAATCAAAGTTCACTTTTTAGAAATCCATAGTTATTCTCAATTAGATTGCCCAGCAAATTAAATCATAATTTTTCTCTTCCTAGCCCTGGTTGTCACATTCTTAAAATACAACTTTCCCCCGCTATGGCACTTTATTTAAATCTCTGAGGCCAGGCTGCAGAGAAAATTATGGATTTGATAATTTGCTAATGTGGCCACAGTAATTGTTTTGTGCCATATTTATGATTTTATTGGATCTTACAACAATCAATAATAATCCGCCAATGTCCCTGACTCTGGGGTTTTCTCAGCATCAACAAATGGGGCAGGAGATTCATTTTTAATGCGCTCACTTAGCGCTCCCTCCCAGGGAGAGTCCTGCATATATTAATAAAGGCCAAGAAATGAATGGCATCAGCACACATATTTTCCCCCAAAGAATTATCTGCAGGAGAAGATTTAATGCTGCAAACAAAGGGGAGAATAGACTAACAGGGTCCATTTTGTGCAGCACCGCCATCATTAAAGTTAATGGAATTACTGCGTGGTCATGCACCAAAGGGAGCCTATTGGAAGTTAAGCTCTTCTAGGGCCATTGATTCGCAGACTTTCACTCCTAGATTCCCATTGGCAGCTGATGAGAACTTCAGATATGCACCAGCACTTTGGAAATTGTTTACGCAAACTGCCAGTTAGGTGTACTAAGGACAAACAATAATTGAATATTTTAGAGCAGATGGTATAGTTGAACACATCATCTCTTGAAGCAGCAACAAAGTCAACTGTGCCCAGCTTTCATGACAGAGAACTTGCTTGAATCACCTCACTGAAACCGTCTAGGGGCAGGAAGGCAGCAGAGCTGGTTAACCTAATGACCTGATGATGTCACCAAGGATGGAGGCTGGTAGAAACTGTAAGATGACTAACATCAACTGTCAGAATTACCTGCTTTCTTGTTAACTAACAGTCATGAAGAAAACATCAACTCCACATCAATGGGTAAAGCCCTCTTGGTGGTTGGATGAGAAAGTTCCCCCCATAGGCTTCAAGTATCAGATATTTTGTCCCCCAGTTGATTGGGCTGTTTGGGGAGATCTTAGAGGTGTGGCCAAACTGGAGAAGTAACGTCACTGGGGTGGGCTTAGTGGTGTTCCAACAAGCTGTGCCAGTCTCCAGTCCTCTTCCTCGTCTCTCGTCTCCTCTCTCTCTCTCTCTCTCTCCATCTGCATCTTCTCTTCTCTCTCGCTCTCTCTCTCTCTCTGCTCTCCTCATCCTCCCTCCCGCTCTGCCTCCTCTCTCCCCTCTTCCTGTGGCTCATGGAGATGGGAACTTGCGCTTCTGCTTCAAGTCCCCAGCCGGCCATGCCTCCTTGACACATTTGGACTCTTAATTCCCTGGAACCTTAAATCATAAGCGTCAAAATAACTCTCCTTTTATAAGTTCCCTTGATCATGATGGTGGGCTTTTATCACAGCAACAAGAGAAGTTTGGACTAAATTTCCAACAAAAACACCCTCCATGACAGTCAGAACATCATCCCCTACTACACGCAAAAGGGGCTTCAGTGAGGATCAATTCCATCACCTCCATGGCATAAAGAGTTGGGTGGACAAATTCTATGATGGGCTTTTGTGCTTACAAAGGCAATTGTTTAATTACAAAATGTAAACAGAGTAAATTTTTTAACTTAAAAAAATTCAAACATTATATTTCTTTTTTGTTTTTAAATTTTTTTATTTATTTTTATGTGAATAATGTACTGTCTGCATGCAGGTTTGTGCACCCGTGTCTGCAATGCCGCGGAGGTCAGAAGAGGTGTCGATTCCCCTGGAACTGGAGTTCTCTGGAATTGGAGTTCAGAGTTTCAGCGCCATGTGGGTGCTGGGGATCGAACCCGGGTCCTCTGTAAGAGCGGTCGGCGCTCTTAACCCACTAGGCCATCTCTCCAGCCCCGAGACAAACATTATTTTCTATCTGGCCTTTAACAGAACTTGGTCAACTCCTGGAATACACAAAACTAGGTATGCATTTTTCACCACAAAAGGGTTTAGACCCAGTTTAGCTTTTCAGCTGCTAAGAAATAGGTGTGTATAGAAAGAATGCTTGTGCAATCATCATAGTAGATATGGGACAGTAATATTTAAACTGTAGAACAGCCATCTTGGACACTTAAATATGAGTTGAATTAGGGGGATCTATTCTAAGTACAATTGGAAATACCTGAAACATCAAATACACATAAAAGTGAATGAAAACTCTTTACCGCAATGTACAAGGCTTAACAAAGCTGCTTCTTGGCATGCCTGTTCAAACTGGTCTCCTGCCTTAACCCTCTCCACCCCAACTTCTTACCATCTAGTCTTCCTTTCCTAGAATGTAGTAACTACACTTGCACTGCTATTTTCTTTGTCTAGAATGCTCCTCACTAGCTGACTTGTTTCTGTCATTCTAGAGTCTGTAGTTTTCATAATGCAAGTCATTTCTTTAATGATCTCTTTAATGAAATTTAAATTTATTTGTATTTTTTTTTTTTTTTTTTTTTTTTTGCCTGTATGTATGTAGGTGCGCCACATGCATGCATTGCTGATGGAGGCAAGAAGAGGGAGCCGGGGCCACCTCTCTGGCCCTTTTAATGGTCCCTCTTGACCTCCCTAACTAAAGTAGCCACACCAGCCCTAGATTTCTTCATCCATGTTGTTACAGCTTCTTTAATACCACTCAAGTCTGCCATGTTGATTGTTGAGGGAACAGATGCTGAGCTGAGAGTGATTTCTTGGTGGTCTGGTCTTCCACGTTAGCCCAGTGCCTGGCAATACCTCACACAGAGTAGGTACTCAATACACACTGGGAGAAAGTACTGTGAACTACAAAACATCTACCACCTCAGCATTGCTCTATGATGACATTTATTTCAAAGACTTTCCCTAAAGGATGAATGCTAAGTAAGCAGACATGAAAGGCTGAATGCCCCTTTCCTGAGACTCAGGAAGGGGGTATCTCAAGTAGTGAAGTAATCCTCAGCATCAAGTACAGATAAATAATGCTCAAATTTAGAAACAGCTACTCACAGGGTCCTGGATTCCCAGATACTAAAGATGAAAGAGATGGCAGACTTAAATGCTGTGTGTGTGCTCGGGCCTACACAGGGATGTTGGAGAGGGAGACTGGAGAGCAGTGGCAATAAGAGATGACACCCAAGGTCACTAAGCCCTCTAGAATTTTCCGAGTTATTCTGTGCATTAGAGACTCTTCCTGAAGAGTGAGATTCATCTGTGGCCATTTAATGGTGGACTGAGGTTAGAATCACATTTACTCATTCCATGGCTGAACAGTTTCATGGAAATTATACTGCTAGAATGGGACTGCATGTGGGAATTTACAGCATTTACAACCAACAGATGATTTGAAACACAAATAAAAGCCCCTTTTGGGTTGTTTTTCAGGGCGGTAGGGTAGGAAGCATGATAGGAAGATAGTGTTGTTTTCAAGGACTAAGAACAGATACACAGACCCAGAGTAGGAGATTTGAATGTGAACATTAGGATAAATGGATTTCATCACAAAGAGTATTTGGTGGCTCACTTTGTTCACTCAACGCTGTTTATTCTTTACAACCACTTGAGGCAAGGTCAACATCTTAAACAACTGCATGCTTATTCTTACTGTAACATCAAGAGGGATAAAAGCCTATTGAAAAAAAATCAGAGAAAAGAAATGGCAGTTTCCCTTATCAAAATCCAAGGGCATTATCTATATGTTGATAGAACACAGCATTTCAAATCATTGCTTTTGTCCTTTCCCCCTGAATTCGGAGAGTTACCTGCTTGAGACGGACTCCATATATGTCCATCTCTGTTTTTCTGATCATGGTGGGCAAGAGTCTTCTCTAGAGAAAGAATCTGTCATTGGTATATAGATGTAGGATATGTATTGCCTTTGGCATGTGAGTTAAAATTTCAAAATTGCCCTTTCCCAGCACTGACATAATTCACCAAGAACAGGGAGAGATTCCTCACTGTGTTTGGCCTGAGGGCCATTACGGAGTCTCATCAACCTCATATTTTCCACTCAGATGTCATTAGAAAGGTCTTCACTCTAATTCCTCCATGTCTCTGGCTCAGCACATTTCCTGGTCTATTATTCATTAACCTCCTCCCCCCCGACCCAAGCTCAGCTACCAAAATCCTTTACTTTTCCAGTGGCTTTTTTGGGTCTGGAGAATTAACGTTATTAATGGTTTGGCAAAAAAAGGCAAAGCAAGACCCGAAAAGGGACGGAATAATTCAAGATATATGGTGCTAGGAGTCAAGTCTAGGTCATTTAGATCAAGATTCAAAATTTAGATAAATAAAAAAAGAACAGTTTCATAAATCTTAGTAAATGACCAGTGTGGCTTTGGTTACAAAAAACAAAAAGGCCATTAGTCCCACTTTCTCAGAGATTTGGATTTAGAAAATATTAAAGTAGCTATATGCTGAAGAAAACAGAGCAAAAATAATGTACTATAACAGCTGAATCCTAATGAACAATTCTTCCGAAGCCCTTGTGAGGCAAAAATTACTAAGACAGCTATGTACTTTTCTTTATATTATAAACTGTTAAAATGAAATATTTTAATATTGGAATAATATAATCAGTAACCGGAGATGCATTACCCAATTTAAAAATAAAATGTTATAGTGTTAAGCCACCTTGGATCCTTCACATCCCATAATGTTCTTCTATTGCCTCCACCCAGAGGCAATCTCTCCAAGCCACACAATATAATTTCTTTTTTGTTTTTTTTTTTTTTGGTCTTTTTGTCGAGACAGGTCTGCCCTGTAGCCCCAGCTGTCCTGGAACTCACTGCTTAGACAGGCTGGCCTTGGACTCACAAGATCCGCCTGCCTCTGCCTCCCAAGTGCTAGGATTAAAGGCGTGTGCGCCACAACCCCAGCAAGTTAGTATTTCCATTGGTTTTTAAAAAAAACCTAGATAGGTAGCTTAAATAAAGAACCTGCTCTGTGGGTGTTTTATTATTTCTAGCTATTAATAACTCTTGCAGAGAAATCTCATAACATCTGGCTTATTTTAGCTGAAACACCTAATTTCAACCATGGCACACATTATTTTACAAGCTCCCAATGCACATTCTGAATTCATACATGTGGCATGGTCTATAACAAAGAGCTCCTCTATTGAGACTGAACTGGCCACTTACATTTAACCAATCAGTTTTCACGTGATTAAGGGCTCGGTTGATTTTACCTGGTTTTACAGAACTGGCAATCTTTTCAAGTGGATTGTTTAGACATAACAGGTTTAACTTTTTAAAGCTAGAAGAAGCTGATTAGAGGAGACTTAGATAAACTTAAGCATAAGTTCCTAGGCTCCAAACACAGGAAACGGTGAGAGATCAGTTCTCTGATAGTAAGTGTTATATTATATGTATTATTAGTTTTCATGAATGGCCTTGGTGCTGTATCCATGTGAGTTCAAAGTGGGCAGTGTGGCTGTGAGTGTTTCATGCGTGTTACACACTGCCAGAGGCCTGAAGACAATCTCAGGTGTCTTCCCTCAGGCACTGTCTACTACTCTTTTGTGGCAGAGTCTCTTGCTGGCCTTGAACTCCCCACATAGGCTAGGCCTGCTGGCCAGTGAACCTCAGGGATCCACATGTCTCTTACCTCTCCAGTACTGGGACCAAAAGCAGACTTAGCTTTATTAATATTTTTCAACATAGGTTCTTGGGCGTGAACTCAGGTCTTCATGCGTAGTAGACAAGCACTTTACCCATTTACCCACAAAGCTATCTTCACAGCCCCTCTAATTATTGATTTTGGAAAATGAGCTATCTATCTCATAACAAAATGATCATGCTAATTGCCTTTATTACTGTACCAACAGAGGTAAGAAGCTGACTCTGAATAATAATGCTTTAAAATTATTCAGTGTTTTAGAGTCTACTAAACACTTTACCTTTCACAGGACATTGAATTTCATAGTGATTATATAGAAATCCCAAAATCTGAATCTCAGATATGAGAAACCACCTCTACAACTTACAAAACACTGACAGTAATAAGAACACACCTGTCATGTTTGTTACATTTCTGCTTTACAGATCTCAAAATAAATTAAAAGCTAAAGTAACCTACTCTGCTATATGTCAAGGCCCCAAATTACTGATGGAATTTGTTTGGTAGCACTAATGAAAAATTAAATACCTCAAACATATAATTCTATGTTAAATGGACATACAGCAATAAAGAAGCATTTTGTTTTGTTAACTTTTACCTGTATAATACAGTTAAACAAGGCAAGGCCTCTAGATATTTTTGGATGGAAGTCAGAATTATTTGAAGCCAAGTAAAATAACACAGATGAACCTGTGTCACAGTTGACAAAACAGTTATACAACTTCTCCTTCTGGAGCATCTTTGTTGTGCTTACTGGATGACTGAATATAGATAGAGGATAGATAGATAGATAGACAGACGATAGATAGACAGATAGATAGATAGATAGATAGATAGATAGATAGTAGATAGATAGATATAGAGATAGAGAGGTAGATATTTACATGCTGGCCACATGACCCAAAGAAGAGGTTGAGTCTTTACACTGGCTTGGGTTTGAATGATAGCTGTACTACCAGTTAATTGTAATTCTCTGTTAATGACTTCGCTTCTGCAAACCCCAATTCCTCATGCAGAAAGCATTGAGGCCTACCTTCAAGAAGTACAGGGAGAATCAAGTAGAAACGATAAAGGTTCATAGCAAACAGATTTGAGATTTTTAATACATCAAGGAGCAGTTTTAAAAGAGATGCATTCATCCATTTACTCTTCAGAGTACCCCTAGGTATTAAAAAACATTGAAATCTTTATCTTAGAAATGTAGTATGAACTAAAGAAATACCTGTTCTCAAAAGACAAAAAAAAAAAAAAAGAAAATAGGATAAATGAATTCTGGGGCTCAGTAAACTGGCTGCAGAAGGGACATACTCCTGGCAGATGACATTTCTACATTTGGAACCAGGCAGTCTGGCTCCAGAGTCTTCCCTTTAAATCTTTGTGTTTTTAAAACAGCTCCGCCATTTCCTCCCCAGCAACAGGAATGCAATCCTCTCTGCTCTACGCCCAAACTACAAGCTGTAGAAAATGGAGGAGAAAACATCAAAAAAAGTTACAACATGAAAATACCATAGAGCTTGGTTAATCCTTTCTTAAGTGTTTTGACCCAACAGGCATCATGCAAATGAAAGTTAGCCAATCAGAAATAGAAAAACTCAGGGCTGAAGAGCGGTAAAGACCAATGGCGTCTCTTGCAGAAGACCCAGTTTGAATCCAACTACCCACATGGCAGCTAACAACGATCCATAACTACAGTGCCGGGGATCTGATGCACCTCTTCTGGCCTCTGCAAGCACCAGAAAACAACAGTGCACTTATATACATGCAGATAAAACACTATACACATAAAAAGCAGTAGAAAACTGCAGAGTTCTACCCTTAGCCCAGAGACTGAAGCATGTGTAAGAAGAGGAGTATTGGGGGGCTGGAGAGATGGCTAGGGTTAAGAGCCCGACCGCTCTTCAGAGGACCCGGGTCGATCCCCAGCACCCACATGGGGCGAGACCCTGAACTCCAATTCAGGAGAACTCCAGTTCCAGGGAATCCGACACCCTCTTCTGCCCTCCGGGCATTGCGACACGGGTGCAACAGACTGCATGCAGACAGTACATTCATACACATACAAGAAATAATAAAAATTAAAATAAAAAACATAAAATAAAAGAAGAGGAGTATTCACTCAAGAAACACTGGGTGAATGTAAGAAGATCAAGTGGAAATATCTGGATCAGATCTGCATGACAAAAAGTCTTCTAAACCTTAGATGAGAAACCTAGACAACAAGAAACACCTGGTCCTTTCTGATCTCACAGTAGGTCACGCAGACTTCATAATTCAGAGGTGAACCCATCTCACCTGAGGATGCCTTGCTTTTCACCACTGACAAATCTCATTCCACCCACCAGTGCCAACTATACCAGGAATCCCATGAAGAAGACTTCTTGCTATACATTAGCTGTGGGGATGAAAGTGTCTATGATTTGTGAAGCTGTTGTCTCTGAGGGGTATGTTCCATTCTACAAAGAAAATTTGGCGCCCTTTCTTAACTCCATGTCAAACCACTCCCTTCTTCATGTTGTGAGGATCTCTCTCCAGCCTTCTCAGCAGAAGTAATGGTAAACTGGTCCTCATAAGGCTTCCTTCTCTCCTCCCTTCTTCTTTGCCCTACAACCACTCTGCTTTAGGCTTCTTGTCAACCTCTGTCACATACAAAGACTGTTTTGGTTTTCAATTCCTTTCTAACTGCCCAAGAGCTTGCAACCCCCAAACTCCCTTCCTTTGAGTAACCTTCTTTGATGGTGACATTGGAAAGGATGGAAATTGTGGGGTGAGGGTAGGAGGCATATCAATAAAGAAAGAAAAAATCAAATTGATCTAAAAAAAAGGAAATGGTAAAGTTCAGTATTGTAATGCCTACTTGGGAGAAAGCTTAATGGTTTAAAGATGAGAGAAAAAGTCTTCTAAAGAAGACTGGTAGGCACTGGTGTTTTCTATGGCCAGGAGACCTAGGGCTTGTGGTCTTGCCCCCAAAGCCATCAGTTACAGTGGTCAATTCAGATAAATTACTACCAGTGGGCCTGGAGTCTCAACACCTCCAAAACAGCCATTTCCCAACAAGCATACCGAAAGCTATTGGCTGAGCATTAGAACTATCTTTGGTTTACTGAACTCAGTCAAATTAGATTTATTCTTGGAACAGATGCAAATTATAAGGTAATTCTACAAGATAAAAGCTACCGCATCCTAAAGATACTAATTCTTCCGGCAGTAAATACATGCATTAAGCATAAACAGAGACAGGGCCCTGTTCATCGTGGGCTTGTCTAAAACTTGAAAGCATTTAACCATAATGTAAGTTAGAAAATTCATAACTGTTTCCTGAGCAAATTATTCTTTCTGTGGTTATTAGTTTCCAAAGAAAGCCCACTAAGGATCCATGATTCTTAAAACTCTTGTCCCCTCCCATGTGGAATCAGTAATGATCTAGATTTCCCTTAATTAAGAAAACAGGTGGAAGTGATGTGTAGACCTTAGAAAGTTCTTCGTGGGTCCCCTTTTGCATTTTTTAAAAAATTATTTTATTTTATTTATTTTTGTATGTGTATAAATGCACTGTCTGCATGCAAGTCTGTGCACCCGTGTCATGCAACGCTCCGGAGGTCAGAAGAGGGTGTCGGATTCCCCTGGAACTGGAGCTCTCCTGGAATTGGAGCTTCAGATTGTTGTCGGCCACCATGTGGGTGCTGGGGATCAAACCCGGGTCCCCTGCAAGAGTGGTCGGTGCTCTTAACCACTAGGCCATCTCTCCAGCCCCCACTTTTGCATTTTTGAGAGATCCGTGCTGTCATATATGAAGTCCAACTGGTCTGTTCCAAAGGCCAGGTTGAAAGAGTTCCTGAGACTGTGTAGGAAAGGTCCTAGCTACCCAAGTGTCCCATCTACTTCTGCCTTTGCCTCCATTCCTACCAAAGTACTAGGCATGTAAACCCAACAATTTGGGGCATTTTTGTATAGTAGGCTCCCATGTTCCCGCAGTCCTAGCCAGTATCGCATATAGCAGAACCATCCAGCAGAGCCCAGTCAGCTTACAGAATCCACAAGATAATAAAATGGCTGTTGTTTCACTAAGTAGTGAGGTTGTTTGTTATATAGTAATAGGTAACCAAACATTTTATACATTAAACCTAATTATTTTCTTGCTTTAATATTTTATTATTTTTATGTGTATGAATGTATTTCCTGCATGTATGTAAGGGCACCCGTGCCATGCAATGCCCATGGAGGTCAGAAGAGGGTGTCAAATCTCCTAGAGATGGTTGTTAGCTTCCATTTGGGTGCTGAGATTCAAACCTGGATACTCTGCAAGAGCAGCCAGTGCTCTTAACTGCTGAGCTACCTCTCTAGCCTCTTGAATCTTAACTCTTAACTCTAAGCCTTCAAATGTCTTAATTTGAACTTAAACTTAGTCTTTTGAGGAGATGATGGTCAAGAAACACTAAACAGCTAACTGTAATGAATTGTGAGTTGTGAGCCACCTTTATCATGTCATCTGTTCTTTAAAAGTGAAGAAAACCCCTATTTGCTGGCATGCAAATTTGATCTTAGACTAATGCTTTGTTTTAGCTGTGCAGTGTGCAACCTGTTTTTTTTTTTTTTTATGTGTATGAGTGTACTATCTGCATGTAGGTTGGTGTACTCCTGTCGTGCAATGCCGAGGAGGTCAGAAGAGGGTGTCGGATTCCCCTGGAACTGGAGTTAAAGACAGTTATTAGCTGCCATGTGGGTGCTGGGGATCGAACCCAGGTCCTCTGCAAGAGCAGTTGGCACTTTTAACCACTGAGCCATCTCTCCAGCTCCGCAACCTGTTTCTTAATCATGCTATTATCCACTTTTGAAAAGAATGCATTTGAAAGCACATAATGTTTTCTTTAATAAGGCCAACACTTTTACCTCAGGGGTTCAGCTTTCAGACAATCTCCACATCTGGAGGGAGCACCCCTATATCTATCTCAAGTCTCTCATTGCACCCGGTAAACCTGTTGGTAACATCAAACCACTTCTGTCCCTGTCTTCTTTGTGATTCACTTGCTTGGGTTCCTTGGAAACCAACTTGCTTACCATTAATAAAATTCTAGACCCATTAAGAGGAGACTAAAGACAAACTGAATCCACTTTCATTCCTCTCCAGGGTTTCCTCTGTTCATTGCTGTGGATACTGAAGGTGATTGAAGGTAGATGCAATGGGATTTCCAAAAATAATTGGTGACTAAAGCACGGTATGCCAAGCAGTACAGGGAGACCTTCCCATTCACAATCTCCTTTACTGCAGAGTTCCTAGCTGGAAAATGTATGTTATTCCAGTTTTATAGACAAGGGAATGGAAGCAGGAGCCATTTACAAATGCTGAAACCAAACTTTGAATCTTGGGAGCATGCAATTCCTACAAGTCACGGAGACATTTTGGAAAACCAAATCTCTCAGAAGGGAACATGGCTCTTTGAGACTTGCAGAAAATCCTATCTTTCCCTGAGCATCAAACTGAATGATACCAAGTTGGGTAAGCTGAGTATAACAAGCCATGGATAGGCTTCAGTGGTCCAGAAATCTCCAAAATTCAATATGATATTTTGTGTACAAGTAGATTTTCCCTTAGAAAACCTCCATAACTTTCCAATACATTAGACATATTACAGTCCTCCCAGTCCTCAGAGATTAATGACTCAGCCATTTTTAATTAAATTTATTCTTCTAATTTTCACCCCTAAAGAGTTCAAGGGACTCCAGATGGCCTATGCATCTCTATTAGAAAGAAAATGATTAGATGGAAACTTGGAGAGCATTCGATATGAGAACAGCCGGTGCATGGGAACAACTCAGGTGTGGAGAGCACCAGCCTTCAGCGCCACTTAATCAAGAATATCAGCTCGGTATCCAGTTCAGGAAAGGTATGGGTGGCTAGGAGGCAGGGAGAGAGGGAGAAAGCACTTAAGTGTAGAACAAAATTAAACTCCATCTTGGAAAAAGACAGGCCATAACAAATGTTACTGCTGGGGAAATTTGATATGGGCTTTGCTAGAATTTATACAGGTAGCTTTAAGAACCCACTCATTCATCTAACCATTTTGTTCTAAAGATAGTGATACCACAGAAAGGCCAGATTCACTAGACTTCAGAGTATGAAAAGAACCTATAAGGTCCAAACTACAATAAAGCCTGTGAACTCAAGCTCTCTAATCATTTCATCATCAGACCTGAGGCTCTACACAGAACCCACTCACTCTCATGTTCAATATTATCTATCAAGAGCCAAGACTAAAATATTGATCCTATGTCATTTGAATATGCCCATGTGACTGACTGTAGACAACATGTTTAAACTCGAATATCTTCAAATAGAGATCAATCATGTGGGACCAGTTTAGTGAAAGAGTAACAATCATGCTAGGTATATAGTGAGTCACTGGAAAATACTTTGGGAAAAAGAGTATATCTTCTTCCAAAGTCTACAAGGTCCTTTGGGAGGAGAGAATTAACACAGTTTGCCCAAGAAGTCTGAAAAAGGAAGAAAGCAAATATGTCAGGGATGGAGACTTTTCGTACATGATAAAAGAAAGGAAATCAAGAAAGGAAGGAAGGAGGGAAGGGAGGGAGGAAGAGAGAGAAAGAGGGCAGAAGAGACGGAAGAAAGGAGAACTATAATGAGAAATAAAAGCAGGAACCCTGGGCATCATCTTGGCTCATGGATGCTATTGCTGGAAGTCGAAAAGAAGTCGGGAAAAGTAAGGAAATTTCGCCTCCAATAATCTGAGGAAGGCGCAAACTTTTCCCAGCATGGAATAGAAGTGGAAATGTGGGAAGCAACCTTTATCCCATGCTGCGGGATAGTGATCCTGCCAGCTTGTAAATAAGACTTGAATTTTGTCAGCCTAATTGGAAACTGGTCTCTGGAAAGATATGGGTGGCTGAGAAGGCAAAGAGAGAGGAGGGAAGCAGGTAAGTATAGAACAAAAGCGCACTTGCCCAAGGAGGATTCTTCCATCTTGGAAACAGACAGGCCATAACAAATGTTACTTCTGGGGAAATTTGACATGGGCTTGCTTGTATACTGGGTACGTTAAAAAGAAGACTATAAAATATGAAAGAAGGTTAGCTAATCCAGGAGGACTGTCCTAAAATACAGAGAAATTAATTTAATCACTTTATGACCCTTGAAAGCCAATGTGTTATTTACGCTGTTTACAGGAAGAATGGAATGTTTGGAAATCAACAGATCACAGATTACATGCTTTCCCTGTCTATTAATGTAATGACCTTGGGAATCGACTCACTGTCTTCTTTAACCTAATGAGCAGGCTGAGTCCAATCAATTAGGTTTACAATTACAATTACAATTCATCTACCTTATTGCCTCCCCATACCCACCTCTCTATGAAGCTTCTGAGACTTGGGAGATAGACAGGGTTCTCTGCAGTGGGTATCACTCTACTTCTAAAACCATTTCTGTTATACATAATGCAGGAAACTTTAAAATCTTCCCTATTTATAAGTTTCAACAAAATTTCAACACAGAAGTGTCGAGGGATAATTAGGACAGTTAGCAGTAATTTATCATGTCTCAGCTGGGTGTTTGAGCATTCAGTGACTGCCTGTAGAAATCTGTTAGCCAGTTCTAGAAATCGCTATGAAATCTCCTTCATCTTTGTGCAAATTGCTTTTCTATTTTCCTGAAGCAAGCTGAAAGATGAGCTCATCTATTACTGAAAATCTGGTCCCTGGTGTGCCTGTCATCAGAGGGCAGTCGAAGCCTGGACTGCAGGTCAACGTCCCTGTAGTGGCTAACTGAGGAGACAATACCACGGGCAGCTTTCCGGCAAGGTGTTAGGCGTATAAACTAAAACCCAGCAGCCAGCCTTCAGGTTAGATCTTCAGAAAATATGCACAGGACACTATGAACATGCCGGTACACATTTCACAGAACAGATATTGCCTCGTAATCTACTAAAGATAAAAAGCCTGGAGGAGGCAGAGACAATAGCTTCGTACCAATTCCTCCGAAGAGAAGGATTTTATTAAGCTTGAGCCGAAAAGGGAGGATCTCCTATTCTTTAGAGAGACTCATTTAGTAGATTGTGAAAAATGAATGCTCTGAGTAATTTCATTTCCCACTGATTTATTTCTAAGTGGGGGGAAATTGACACTTGGTGAGGAAAGCAGAAAGCAAGTCCCCAGGAAGAGTCAGCTAGTCTCAGGTATAACCCAATTATTGGAACACAGAAATAAGAACATTGAAGGAAAGAGTCAAAGGTCATGTAAGAAAGTTATTCTTGCAATGAATACCTTCCTTTCACCATCCCTGAAGACTTTCCAGAAAGCATAAACTGACCCATATTTCCACTTTATTTCTGATACCTGATCCTAATCAAAGTTCACTTTTTAGAAATCCAGTAGTTATTCTCAATTAGATTGCCCAGCAAATTAAATCATAAATTTCTCTCTCCTAGCCCTGGTTGTCACATTCTTAAAATACAACTTTCCCCCGCTATGGCACTTTATTTAAATCTCTGAGGCCAGGCTGCAGAGAAAATTATGGATTTGATAATTTGCTAATGTGGCCACAGTAATTGTTTTGTGCCATATTTATGATTTTATTGGATCTTACAACAATCAATAATAATCCGCCAATGTCCCTGACTCTGGGGTTTTCTCAGCATCAACAAATGGGGCAGGAGATTCATTTTTAATGCGCTCACTTAGCGCTCCCTCCCAGGGAGAGTCCTGCATATATTAATAAAGGCCAAGAAATGAATGGCATCAGCACACATATTTTCCCCCAAAGAATTATCTGCAGGAGAAGATTTAATGCTGCAAACAAAGGGGAGAATAGACTAACAGGGTCCATTTTGTGCAGCACCGCCATCATTAAAGTTAATGGAATTACTGCGTGGTCATGCACCAAAGGGAGCCTATTGGAAGTTAAGCTCTTCTAGGGCCATTGATTCGCAGACTTTCACTCCTAGATTCCCATTGGCAGCTGATGAGAACTTCAGATATGCACCAGCACTTTGGAAATTGTTTACGCAAACTGCCAGTTAGGTGTACTAAGGACAAACAATAATTGAATATTTTAGAGCAGATGGTATAGTTGAACACATCATCTCTTGAAGCAGCAACAAAGTCAACTGTGCCCAGCTTTCATGACAGAGAACTTGCTTGAATCACCTCACTGAAACCGTCTAGGGGCAGGAAGGCAGCAGAGCTGGTTAACCTAATGACCTGATGATGTCACCAAGGATGGAGGCTGGTAGAAACTGTAAGATGACTAACATCAACTGTCAGAATTACCTGCTTTCTTGTTAACTAACAGTCATGAAGAAAACATCAACTCCACATCAATGGGTAGAAGCCCTCTGTGGTGGTTTGGATGAGAATGTCCCCCATAGGCTTCTAGTATTCAGATATTTTGTCCCCAGTTGATGGTGCTGTTTGGGGAGATCTTAGAAGGTGTGGCCATACTGGAGGAAGTACGTCACTGGGGGTGGGCTTAGTGTGTTCAACAAGCCTTGCCAGTCTCCAGTCTCTCTCTCTCTCTCTCTCTCTCTCTCTCTCTCTCTCTCTCTCTCTCTCTGCTTTCCGTGCTCATTGGAGATGGGAACCTTGGCTTTCTGCTTCAGTCCCAGCCGCCATGCCTCCTTGCCATATTGGACTCTTAATTCCCTGGAACCTTAAATCATAAGCTCAAATAAACTCTTCCTTTTATAAGTTCCCTTGGTCATGGTGGTTTTATCACAGCAACAGAGAAGTGACTAATACACCCTCCATGACAGTCAGAACATCATCCCCTACTACACGCAAAAGGGGCTTCAGTGAGGATCAATTCCATCACCTCCATGGCATAAAGAGTTGGGTGGACAAATTCTATGATGGCTTTTGTGCTACAAAGGCAATTTTATTACTGTAACAGAGGTCATCTTACACTTAGAGACAAACATTATTTTCTATCTGGCCTTTAACAGAACTTGGTCAACTCCTGGAATACACAAAACTAGGTATGCATTTTTCACCACAAAAGGGTTTAGACCCAGTTTAGCTTTTCAGCTGCTAAGAAATAGGTGTGTATAGAAAGAATGCTTGTGCAATCATCATAGTAGATATGGGACAGTAATATTTAAACTGTAGAACAGCCATCTTGGACACTTAAATATGAGTTGAATTAGGGGGATCTATTCTAAGTACATTGGAAATACCTGAAACATCAAATACACATAAAAGTGAATGAAAACTCTTTACCGCAATGTACAAGGCTTAACAAAGCTGCTTCTTGGCATGCCTGTTCAAACTGGTCTCCTGCCTTAACCCTCTCCACCCCAACTTCTTACCATCTAGTCTTCCTTTCCTAGAATGTAGTAACTACACTTGCACTGCTATTTTCTTTGTCTAGAATGCTCCTCACTAGCTGACTTGTTTCTGTCATTCTAGAGTCTATAGTTTTCATAATGCAAGTCATTTCTTTAATGATCTCTTTAATGAAAATTTAAATTTATTTTGTATTTCATGCGCACGAGTCATTTGCCTCTCCGTATGAAGTGCACCATGTGCATGCAATGCCCATGGAGGCCAGAAGAGGGAGCTGGGCCACCTCTCTGGCCCTTTTAATGGTCCCTCTTGACCTCCCTAACTAAAGTAGCCACACCAGCCCTAGATTTCTTCATCCATGTTGTTACAGCTTCTTTAATACCACTCAAGTCTGCCATGTTGATTGTTGAGGGAACAGATGCTGAGCTGAGAGTGATTTCTTGGTGGTCTGGTCTTCCACGTTAGCCCAGTGCCTGGCAATACCTCACACAGAGTAGGTACTCAATACACACTGGGAGAAAGTACTGTGAACTACAAAACATCTACCACCTCAGCATTGCTCTATGATGACATTTATTTCAAAGACTTTCCCTAAAGGATGAATGCTAAGTAAGCAGACATGAAAGGCTGAATGCCCCTTTCCTGAGACTCAGGAAGGGGGTATCTCAAGTAGTGAAGTAATCCTCAGCATCAAGTACAGATAAATAATGCTCAAATTTAGAAACAGCTACTCACAGGGTCCTGGATTCCCAGATACTAAAGATGAAAGAGATGGCAGACTTAAATGCTGTGTGTGTGCTCGGGCCTACACAGGGATGTTGGAGAGGGAGACTGGAGAGCAGTGGCAATAAGAGATGACACCCAAGGTCACTAAGCCCTCTAGAATTTTCCGAGTTATTCTGTGCATTAGAGACTCTTCCTGAAGAGTGAGATTCATCTGTGGCCATTTAATGGTGGACTGAGGTTAGAATCACATTTACTCATTCCATGGCTGAACAGTTTCATGGAAATTATACTGCTAGAATGGGACTGCATGTGGGAATTTACAGCATTTACAACCAACAGATGATTTGAAACACAAATAAAAGCCCCTTTTGGGTTGTTTTTCAGGGCGGTAGGGTAGGAAGCATGATAGGAAGATAGTGTTGTTTTCAAGGACTAAGAACAGATACACAGACCCAGAGTAGGAGATTTGAATGTGAACATTAGGATAAATGGATTTCATCACAAAGAGTATTTGGTGGCTCACTTTGTTCACTCAACGCTGTTTATTCTTTACAACCACTTGAGGCAAGGTCAACATCTTAAACAACTGCATGCTTATTCTTACTGTAACATCAAGAGGGATAAAAGCCTATTGAAAAAAAATCAGAGAAAAGAAATGGCAGTTTCCCTTATCAAAATCCAAGGGCATTATCTATATGTTGATAGAACACAGCATTTCAAATCATTGCTTTTGTCCTTTCCCCCTGAATTCGGAGAGTTACCTGCTTGAGACGGACTCCATATATGTCCATCTCTGTTTTTCTGATCATGGTGGGCAAGAGTCTTCTCTAGAGAAAGAATCTGTCATTGGTATATAGATGTAGGATTGATGCCTTGTGGCATGTGAGTTAAAATTTCAAAATTGCCCTTTCCCAGCACTGACATAATTCACCAAGAACAGGGAGAGATTCCTCACTGTGTTTGGCCTGAGGGCCATTACGGAGTCTCATCAACCTCATATTTTCCACTCAGATGTCATTAGAAAGGTCTTCACTCTAATTCCTCCATGTCTCTGGCTCAGCACATTTCCTGGTCTATTATTCATTAACCTCCTCCCCCCCGACCCAAGCTCAGCTACCAAATCCTTACTTTTCCAGCTGCTTTTTGGGTCTTGAGAATTACTTTATTAATGGTCTTGGCAAAAAGGGCAAAGCAGAACCCTGGAAAAGGGACTGAATAATTCAAGATGAATATGGTGCTAGGAGTCAAGTCTAGGTCATTTAGATCAAGATTCAAAATTTAGATAAATAAACAAAAGAGCAGTTCATAAATCTTAGTAATGACCAAGTGTGGCTTGGTTAAAAAAAAACAAAAACTGCCATTATTCACTTTCTCAGAGATTTGGATTTAGAAAATATTAAAGTAGCTATATGCTGAAGAAAACAGAGCAAAAATAATGTACTATAACAGCTGAATCCTAATGAACAATTCTTCCGAAGCCCTTGTGAGGCAAAAATTACTAAGACAGCTATGTACTTTTTTCTTTTATATTTAATAAACTGTTAAAAATGAATATTTTAATATTTGAATAATATAATCAGTAACCGGAGATGCATTACCCAATTTAAAAATAAAATGTTATAGTGTTAAGCCACCTTGGATCCTTCACATCCCATAATGTTCTTCTATTGCCTCCACCCAGAGGCAATCTCTAAGCAAAATATAGATTTCCATTTTTTTTTTTTTTTTTTTTTGGTCTTTTTTCGAGACAGCGTCTCCCTGTAGCCCCAGCTGTCCTGGAACTCACTCTGTAGACCAGGCTGGCCTTGAACTCACAAAGATCCGCCTGCCTCTGCCTCCCAAGTGCTAGGATTAAAGGCGTGTGCCACCACGCCCAGCAGATTTCCATGTTTTAAAACTTAGATAGGTAGCTTAAAGCAACCTGCTCTTGTGTTTTATTATTTCTAGCTATTAATAACTCTTGCAGAGAAATCTCATAACATCTGGCTTATTTTAGCTGAAACACCTAATTTCAACCATGGCACACATTATTTTACAAGCTCCCAATGCACATTCTGAATTCATACATGTGGCATGGTCTATAACAAAGAGCTCCTCTATTGAGACTGAACTGGCCACTTACATTTAACCAATCAGTTTTCACGTGATTAAGGGCTCGGTTGATTTTACCTGGTTTTACAGAACTGGCAATCTTTTCAAGTGGATTGTTTAGACATAACAGGTTTAACTTTTTAAAGCTAGAAGAAGCTGATTAGAGGAGACTTAGATAAACTTAAGCATAAGTTCCTAGGCTCCAAACACAGGAAACGGTGAGAGATCAGTTCTCTGATATTATTGTTATTATTATTATTATTATTATTTTCATGAATGTGCCTGTGTGCATGTATCCATGTGTGTTCAAGTGCAGGTGTGGCTGTGAGTGTTCATGCGTGTACACACATGCCCATAGAGGCCTGAAGACAATCTCAGGTGTTTTCCCTCAGGCACTGTCTACTACTCTTTTGTGGCAGAGTCTCTTGCTGGCCTTGAACTCCCCACATAGGCTAGGCTGGCTGGCCGGTGAGCCTCAGGGATCCACCTGTCTCTACCTCTCCAGTACTGGGACCAAAAGCAGACTTAGCTTTATTAATATTTTTCAACATAGGTTCTTGGGCTTGAACTCAGGTCTTCATGCTTTTAAGACAAGCACTTTACCCATTTACCCACAAAGCTATCTTCACAGCTCCTTTAATTATTGATTTTGGAAAATGAGCTATCTATCTCATAACAAAATGATCATGCTAATTGCCTTTATTACTGTACCAACAGAGGTAAGAAGCTGACTCTGAATAATAATGCTTTAAAATTATTCAGTGTTTTAGAGTCTACTAAACACTTTACCTTTCACAGGACATTGAATTTCATAGTGATTATATAGAAATCCCAAAATCTGAATCTCAGATATGAGAAACCACCTCTACAACTTACAAAACACTGACAGTAATAAGAACACACCTGTCATGTTTGTTACATTTCTGCTTTACAGATCTCAAAATAAATTAAAATGCTAAATACCTACTCTGCTATATGTCAAGGCCCCAAATTACTGATGGAATTTGTTTGGTAGCACTAATGAAAAATTAAATACCTCAAACATATAATTCTATGTTAAATGGACATACAGCAATAAAGAAGCATTTTGTTTTGTTAACTTTTACCTGTATAATACAGTTAAACAAGGCAAGGCCTCTAGATATTTTTGGATGGAAGTCAGAATTATTTGAAGCCAAGTAAAATAACACAGATGAACCTGTGTCACAGTTGACAAAACAGTTATACAACTTCTCCTTCTGGAGCATCTTTGTTGTGCTTACTGGATGACTGAATATAGATAGAGGATAGATAGATAGATAGACAGACGATAGATAGACAGATAGATAGATAGATAGATAGATAGATAGATAGATAGATAGATAGATATAGAGATAGAGATGTAGATATTTACATGCTGGCCACATGACCCAAAGAAGAGGTTGAGTCTTTACACTGGCTTGGGTTTGAATGATAGCTGTACTACCAGTTAATTGTAATTCTCTGTTAATGACTTCGCTTCTGCAAACCCCAATTCCTCATGCAGAAAGCATTGAGGCCTACCTTCAAGAAGTACAGGGAGAATCAAGTAGAAACGATAAAGGTTCATAGCAAACAGATTTGAGATTTTTAATACATCAAGGAGCAGTTTTAAAAGAGATGCATTCATCCATTTACTCTTCAGAGTACCCCTAGGTATTAAAAAACATTGAAATCTTTATCTTAGAAATGTATAAATGACTACAGAGAGATCCTGTCTCAAAAAGACAAAAAAAAAAAAAAAAAGAAATGGATAAATGAATGCTGGGGCTCAGTAAACTTGGCTTGCAGAAGGGACATACTCCTGGCAGATGACATTTCTACATTTGGAACCAGGCAGTCTGGCTCCAGAGTCTTCCCTTTAAATCTTTGTGTTTTTAACAGCTCTCCATTTCCTCCCCAGCCACAGACACTCCATCCTCTCTGCTCTACTCACCTACAAGCTGTAGAAAATGGAGGAGAAAACATCAAAAAAAGTTACAACATGAAAATACCATAGAGCTTGGTTAATCCTTTCTTAAGTGTTTTGACCCAACAGGCATCATGCAAATGAAAGTTAGCCAATCAGAAATAGAAAAACTCAGGGCTGAAGAGCGGTAAAGACCAATGGCTGCTCTTGCAGAAGACCCAGGGTTTGAATCCCACTACCCACATGGCAGCTAACAACTATCCATAACTACAGTTCCAGGGGATCTGATGCCCTCTTCTGGCCTCTGCAAGCACCAGACAACACAGGTGCACTTATATACATGCAGATAAAACACTAATTAACAAAAAAGAAGTAGAAAACTGCAGAGTTCTACCCTTAGCCCAGAGACTGAAGCATGTGTAAGAAGAGGAGTATTGGGGCTGGAGAGATGGCCTAGCGGTTAAGAGCGCCGACCGCTCTTACAGAGGACCCGGGTTCGATCCCCAGCACCCACATGGCGGCTGAGAACCGTCTGAAACTCCAATTCTAGGAGAACTCCAGTTCCAGGGGAATCCGACACCCTCTTCTGCCCTCCGCGGCATTGCACGACACGGGTGCACAGACTTGCATGCAGACAGTACATTCATACACATACAGAAATAAATAAAATTAATAAAAAAACATAAAATAAAAGAAGAGGAGTATTCACTCAAGAAACACTGGGTGAATGTAAGAAGATCAAGTGGAAATATCTGGATCAGATCTGCATGACAAAAAGTCTTCTAAACCTTAGATGAGAAACCTAGACAACAAGAAACACCTGGTCCTTTCTGATCTCACAGTAGGTCACGCAGACTTCATAATTCAGAGGTGAACCCATCTCACCTGAGGATGCCTTGCTTTTCACCACTGACAAATCTCATTCCACCCACCAGTGCCAACTATACCAGGAATCCCATGAAGAAGACTTCTTGCTATACATTAGCTGTGGGGATGAAAGTGTCTATGATTTGTGAAGCTGTTGTCTCTGAGGGGTATGTTCCATTCTACAAAGAAAATTGGCGCCCTTTCTTAACCTCCAGGTTCAAATACCATCTCCCTTCTTCATGTTTGAGGCTCTCTCCAGCCTTCTCAGCAGAAGTAATGGTAAACTGGTCCTCATAAGGCTTCCTTCTCTCCTCCCTTCTTCTTTGCCCTACAACCACTCTGCTTTAGGCTTCTTGTCAACCTCTGTCACATACAAAGACTGTTTTGGTTTTCAATTCCTTTCTAACTGCCCAAGAGCTTGCAACCCCCAAACTCCCTTCCTTTGAGTAACCTTCTTTGATGGTGACATTGGAAAGGATGGAAATTGTGGGGTGAGGGTAGGAGGCATATCAATAAAGAAAAGAAAAAAATCAAATTGATCTAAAAAAAAGGAAATGGTAAAGTTCAGTATTGTAATGCCTACTTGGGAGAAAGCTTAATGGTTTAAAGATGAGAGAAAAAGTCTTCTAAAGAAGACTGGTAGGCACTGGTGTTTTCTATGGCCAGGAGACCTAGGGCTTGTGGTCTTGCCCCCAAAGCCATCAGTTACAGTGGTCAATTCAGATAAATTACTACCAGTGGGCCTGGAGTCTCAACACCTCCAAAACAGCCATTTCCCAACAAGCATACCGAAAGCTATTGGCTGAGCATTAGAACTATCTTTGGTTTACTGAACTCAGTCAAATTAGATTTATTCTTGGAACAGATGCAAATTATAAGGTAATTCTACAAGATAAAAGCTACCGCATCCTAAAGATACTAATTCTTCCGGCAGTAAATACATGCATTAAGCATAAACAGAGACAGGGCCCTGTTCATCGTGGGCTTTCATCAAAGGATAAAAGTCCTGTGGCAAATTGAAGCTCTTTTGAAATTTCTTTCCAAATGAAAATAATAAATAACAGACAAAAATACTTTTCATTACTAAGATATAAGATGCTCCTTCCCATGCACACCAAATTTTCCATTGCAACAGGATGAAAACACAGACTATACAGAGACTCCCATGGCTGCCTCTTATCACCACTTTGTGCTGGGATGTACTATGGGTCAGAGCCACTGTGGCAGCCATCAAAATAGAATCCTGCATTCTCATCTAGTACTGAACCAGCACGGAGAACAGGTTTCTGTACTGTGAAATCACACTTCTCCTAACTTTTCTGAGCACTGTTGATTCATCCATACACATGAATTAGTCAGATGCACCAAGGATCAAAATATCTCAGGATGGCCAGTGTCGATATTTTTTCCCATTAATAATGCACACTTTTGAATTTCGAGTTATCTCATTTATGGAATATGTGTGTGTTATAGATCAAGCTAGTCTTGAACTTACATTTTTCTCTGTCTCTGCCAGGGTTAGCCTGTGTCACCACCCCCAGCTCAATTGGTCATTTTTCAGAACAAGTTTAAAGCAAATTTTCAAAAATTGCAAGATACGGTCAGAAAAATTTTTTCAAATAATTCAAGATACTAGGTAATAATTAATAGAAAATTTGCTGTACATTCAGTGAACTCAGGACCATAAACAATGTCAATGCCAGGAACACTTCTAAGGCCCATGCTACCTTACTTCAGGAAACCTGAAATGAAATTGGTATTAGTAAAAACAGTAGTGGAGCTGGGGAGATGGCTCAGTGGGTTAAAGTTCCTGCCACACAGCATAAGAACATGAGTTTGAATGTCCAGAACCCCATGTAAAAGCCAAATGAGTAGCAGGGGTGTCTATGATGTCTGCACTCTGCAGGGAGATGGGTGGTGGAGACAGGTGAGTCCTGGAAGATGGTAAGCCAGGCCCATACAGTGGAAAACAACAAAAAAAGAGACCCTGTCTCAAGATGTGCACTGTGGCATGTGGCCTCTCTCTCTCTCTCTCTCTCTCTCTCTCACACACACACACACACACACACACACACACGCGCGCGCGCACACACACACACACACACACACACACGCACACACAAAGTATGGGGGAGATAGTTCAGGTGATAAAATATTTGCTCTACAAGCATGAGGACCTGGATTTTGATGCCCACAACACAGATACAAAGAGCTAGATGTTATATGAGCACTAGTAATCCCCACAATATAAAAACAGATCTAGGCAGATCTCTGGGACTTGCTGCCCAGCTAGACTAGCCTATGTGATGAGCTTCAGGGTAGGGACACACCATGTTTCAAAAAGAAAAGAAAAAAAGAAAAGAAAAGAGGAAGGGAGGGGAGGGGAGGAGAGGGGAGGGGAGGAAAAGAGAGGAAAAGAGAAGAGAAAAGGGGAAAAGAGAAGAGAAAAGGGGAGAGGAGGAACGGGGAGGGAAAGAGAGGAAAGGAAAGGAAAATAAGAGAGAAAAAAAGAAAAGTCACAAGTTAGAGACTCTGAGGAATGATAGTCAAAGTTGACCTTTGGCCTCCATGTACATGTTCACAACCCCCTCCCCCTCAGCATACAAACTTTGCTTGCTGTAACAAATCTGTTCCTTAGTTTCTAACTTTACTCAACATGAGGTAAATATATATATATATGGTAAATTAAAATACATACATATATATATATATATAAGCTGTCGCTGGGATGTGAAATGAGATCATCTGTATCCAGATTCCTCATATCAACTCATCACCACTCAAAATGACAGGTAGGGTTTCCATGTGAAACATGAGGGAATAGATGTTTCTACAACTTAGGAGACCTGCCCAAAGGTGCAGAGCCATTACATTACAGAGCTAATATTTTCCTGGAACCTCCGAGAGATGTCAGAGTGTACTATCAGATGTTGATGAGCAATAAGGACCCAGTATGTTATTCAAACTAAAGGATGGCCACATCCCCCATGTCATGTTGAAAACCAGATTTGAGGAAATAAAAACTCCTAAGAGAACAGAAGTTTTAAAAAATTAATATTTCTTTAGGGAACTTAATTTCTTGCTCTTTTAGAGCAATCTGGAAAGAAATATTTGCTAATAATTCAACAGTTATTAAGACACACTTCCTATTGTGTTAATAGTATAAAATTAAATCTTTAAGTAGGACATTCAAGCTTCATAAATATAGAAGAATGTAAGCAAGCATATCTATAAATAGTTCGTATGAGATTACCTTCCTGGAATAAATGTCTCCCTTTAATATACCTAAAACATCCTCCACCCAAAATGTTCCTGTGACAACCTTAAAATATCATGCTTAATAAAATAAAATATTATGCTTAATAAACATAATTTGTTATAAACAATGTTTACTCCTTTAATGTTTTGGTTTGTTAGAATTACAGTCTGGATTAGGATTTAGGAACTTGGTTTGTGGATAATCTGATGTCTGTAATGTAGAAAATACTTGACAGAAATTTATGGAAACCAGCTACCTGGCTACACAGTGGGAATATATATATATATATATATATATATATATATAGTACTTTATGTGGAGTAAAGGTTATAAAATAGAACAGATTTGTTACAGCAAGCAAAGTTTTAGTACTTTTCACAAAGCAAAAAGCTCATAAAATGTCAGGGAGAAAACCATCTTTCCTTATCTATTGCTGGGATTATGGTTAAGAATATTGGAACTGCATACAGATTAACAAGGGGGAACTCTAACACGTTTACTTCATGTAAGTTTTATGTGTTGTGGCAAGCTTCAGAAATGAAAACCTAAAGAAACAGGGGAAGTATTCTTATGGTCAGGAAGATAGATGACAGGAAACCACAGAAATAGTCTAATCGACAGGAATAAACCAGGGTAACTTACCAAGACCTGATTATTTATTGATTATTATCTGATTTCTAGAAAAAAGGACTTTCTGGGACAAGGGTCTTACGCCTACTTTTAGGGTAGGTTAGATAGCTTTTATGGCTTGCTGTAAGGTGGAACAAGGCCAAAGAGTGCCTTTCTGTTTCCATAGCATCCTTCTTCTAAAAATATTCCAGGTGTAGGGCTGAAGAGCTGGTTCAGTTGACAAGGGCACTGGCTGCTCTTCCAGAGGACCGGAGTTTTGTTCCCACCATCCACATCAGGCAGCTCACAACTACCTATACTGCAGCTCCAGAAGAGCTGATGCACTCTTCTGAATGGACTCTGCAGTTTCCTACACTCATGCATTCATACATACGGAGACACGTTCATGTACACAAATAAAAATAAAATCTAAAAAACAATTTCAGGTGCCACATTCCAGGGTAATGTGTTCTACACTCTGATACAAGCAAACAAACAAATAACTAAAAGACAGTGAAGAATTCCTTGACAGAAACCCAGGCAGGCAACAGGATAGGGACTACCATGCTCACCAGGCAACTTGGGAGGATGTCATTCAGGGGAGGACTAAGTGGCTGAGAGAGGAGAAAGAGATTATTTCTCAAAACAAACGGCCAGACGTCCAGATCACGCCAGTAATCACCTGGCAGCTGGCAGTGCTCCACTACTTTTAAACTTGAGAAGGAAACCTAATAATCAATTGTGAAATAAGAGGTCACTTCTTTACTTCGATATTTCCCTTTCCTTGTTACGTGGTCTTACTGGGTAAGCCAGGCCACCCTGTGCTTTGCCACGCAGAATCCAAAGCCTCAGAAACAAAGCCCCTGAAGTGCTATCTTGTTCAAGAGGCTAACTCAGTGGTGCACCCTCATTAACAATAACAACATTGCTTCAGGGGAAAAGACCATTACTGGGCTTATTGCTATTATGACCCAGCAAGAGGCAAAAATGGTTTAGAACCCAGACATCAGGCATAGCACTAAGAATCTCACACACAGGCAGAGATAAAGGGAACCAGCCCGTGCTTCCCCTGGAAGGCTGTCAAACCTCACTTCAAAATGTGCAACTGTGTGAATTTTAAACCACGAAATGCTCTGAGACTCCAACTGGAGTTTTCAGAATCAAACAGCTGAATGTTAGAGGTGGTGTTCTGCTCCTTGGAGGGGCTCCCAGTGCCCTAAGCCTGATTTCCATGCATCAACATCATGTGGCCACCATCCATGAATACTTTGACAGGGGAAAATAGCAAGCCTGGAACTTTGAAAAATAAACAAAGAATGCATACTTCTTAATAGTAATGAAGACTGCCACATCTCAACACTCTAAATAAGGAGATTTAAGATAGCAACTGAGAATCTATGTAGTGGTTGTATTGTTTAACTAATACCAAAGTTAATTTGCATGCGTGTGGTATAAGGATCACAGTCTGTAAAATGCAGATTATGCACCTTGAGACAGATGGAGGTGGTCGAAAAGGGCAACTATTAAAACTTCACTATCAATTTAGGGTGTTATGTGTCCAACGATTTTTCTTTATCTGTTATATTTCACAAAGGATGTGAGATGACTCCACAAATTCGTACTGGGGAGATCATATGACCAGGATGGAAACAATCAAAAGATGTTCAAAAAATAATGCACTGTTTTTTTAATACAATTGTTCACAAAAATGAACGTAAGCTAAACAATGCTAGTTATAGTAACTACATTCAATAATTTACACATGTGATTGAATTCATAAATTCTCCAATTGGAACCCCAAATAAAACTAATAAAAACATTACAACTTTGGTTGGATAAATGGGATATCAAAAGTTATTGCTATTGGAGTCAGGTATATAGATATGGTCCTCAATTCTGATAGACTCAAGGCTTATTTGTCCCTTTAAAAGGGGGGCGGAGCTTAGCCGGAAGTGGCAGCACATACGCAGTCAGATGAATCTCTGTAAATTTAAGGCCAGTCTGATCTACATGTTTAGTTCTAGGACAGCCAGGGCTATGTATTAAGACTCTGTCTCTAACGTACAACTGGCCTCTGAAATGCCAGAAAGCGTTACCAAAGGCCACTAAAGCAATACAGCAAAATATTGGTCTCCTTGAGACAAGCAAGCCTCCTCCATCAGTATCAGCTACACCTCAACTGCCTGGAGATACTGTGCAACAGTGGCAGCCAAGTGTCTATATATATCCCAAATCTAATTGGCTATTAGCTCTCTCCTTGGAGGAATAACTCACAGTGGATGCCACAAGCTTATGTCCTCTAGTGGTTAGGAGCCACAATAAGAACTTGTCACCCTTTATAGAGAAACCACAGTTTGTGGATTAGCATACCATCCAAACATCTGTGTCTATGCTCACAGCTTAGGTTGCCATAATAATTAGTACTGCTTAAATGCCTGTACATCCAATTGCTTGTGCTTCATTAGTATAACTAAAAAGGTATCACTGGATAAGCTGTCAACCCATGAAGGGGAACAACCTGAACAGACTAGAGTCCAAAATGACAACTCCAAAGAAAGTAAACTGTTTTCTTCTCACTCACTTGTGCCCCTTTCCCAAAGCCTAGGGAACAAATTGCGGAAGAGGAGGCGTAGTAGAATGTAAGGGCTGTGGAGAGATAGGGGTGAATCATGAGACTACAGCAATATAGACTGGAGTCCTAATTGATCAACATGCCTGTACATAGAAACATCACCAACTGGACTATGGGAACCTTGGGTTGTTCAAAATTTGGACATACATACTTGCAAAATGCACCAATTACCTAATTGTACGGCAAACTGAGTAACATCAACGTTATCTAAAAACAACTGTGTTATTATATTGTAGAATCCCTTAAAAATAAACAAATAATAAAAAAGACTGTCTCAAAAAATTAATTAATATAAAAAATTGCAGTTTTAAAAAAAACTACAGTTTTAATTCAGAAATAATTCAAACTTCATTATCTTACACTTTCTTAAGTAAATGATTCAGTGTGGTTTTGTTTTCTCTAAATGATGCCCAAGCATTCTACAACACTTTCTTTGTTCTATGCCTGTGAGTAGTTGTTGGGGGAGGGATTATATTTGGAAGCCAGAGGAGGACCTTTTCCCATGAGACAAGGTAAACCTTGCATAACAGAACCTGGAGCTAGGCTAGTGGCTGGCATTCATCAGGCCCTGTGTCCCCAGCCCCACGGCGCTGGAGTTATAGGAATGTGTACACCCACACTCAGTTTTCTGTGTGGATCTTGAGATCCAAACTCAGGTCTTTATGCTCACACAGTTCTTACCCACTGAGCCATATCTCCATCCTCCAAATTCCATAATATCTTCATCACCTTCAAGACAAACCCATCCCCACCAGCAATCACTTGCTATTTCCTCTTTCTCCTGGTCCCTTGTCAGCATTAACCTATTTCCTGTCTCTATTCATGTCCATTTATATAGCAAATAATTTTGACGATTCTTTAGAAATAAAATCCCGAGATCACATAACATGTCTATTCATATAAATTCCAGCTATGTTAAAAATGTGTTTCCTTAATGCAGCTGTGCATTCTGCCATGTCACTAGCTCTGCTTAGCTGCAGAACTTGCACCGAACAGATACCAAATAGAATAATGCATTTAATTAATCCAGTGCATTTGGAGTTTACTTTGGAATTCTGAGTTTAAAAATCTCTAACAGCCAAGTTTGAATATCTATGATTTCTATTTCAAGAATCAGTTTCAAAGCAAAGCCAGTGGTATTACATCATTCTTAGCATCTGTGTATTTGGATGCTTAACATGGCTGTGGACAGAGGAATAGAGGAAGCTGAGAGTCTCTCTCCTTGTCCTGTGCCACATCTGGAGCAACCCTGGGGCTACTCTCTTTTCATCATAAGAAATTTACAAGCAGTCCCTTTAAGACATTCACCTTTCAAGAAATTTCCCATATATCTTACTTTAAATGTTCCACGATAGCTGTGGTAAACACTGAAACCATACACAAAGAGAAGAAAGGAGCCAGGATCACTTGGAATGATTTGGGGCCAAGTTACTCTGGCCATCACAGCCTGTCCCTGAGCCCTAAAACCTTAATTTATCAACCACATCAGCAGCATAATCTGATTTGCTTCTGATTTCTGAGAATAAAAATTATCTTTTTTCTATCACTTAAGCCTCGGTTGGACCTAACTACACAGGAATTCACATGTGTGTGAAAGGGACAGAAATCTAGCTTCAGAACCAGGCAGGGTTTTCATCTTGTCTTTTTTCCTAAGAAATCAGAGGCTATCATAATAAATCCTCCTTTCTTCTCTAGCACACTTAAAAACCCATTTTTGAGCTCCACTGATCCCATTAAGTTTGAACTTTGGCATTAAGTAGCTAGAGAGAACAGAAGGTGTGGGAGTGGAGAGAAGTCGTGAAAGCACAGGGCCAGGAGGGATGGGGGCATTTGACACAGAACAGGACGTCCCCCCTCAAGAAGGGGTAGGGAAAAATAGACTGTGGGAACATGGGAAGACGAGTCAGGCTCTAGTCTCGTGGGTAAAATCCACTGAAGTCATGTGCTGGGTCCTAGACGTAGGAAGCTCTCAGACTGTTCTGTTTTAGAACACCTTGATTTAGTTTCTGTTTTCAGCATTTGCACAGTAATATTTCACTACAAAAGTTAAATGTCTTGTAAACTAATGGGAGACATATTGTTTGGCACAGTTTATAATGTCAGGATTTATGGCTCTAACACTGAGAGTCTCCCTGACCTCGAAGATAACAGTGAAACAGCAAGGTGCAGCAAATGACTCATTGTGATTTTTTATTAGTTCCCATAATTGCCCCTTATTAATTTGTATGCACATAATAAGCACTCACCTTCACAGTCTGTCCGGCTTCAGGACCATCCTAGAAGAAGCAAAAGGAAAAGAACAGAGGTGAGGACTGACTAATGGTATCGCCTGCTTATTCAGAACTATTGCCCGTTAATAGTTAATAATTTAGATCCAATTTCATTGCTTGTTAATTTATAGTATTCTTATGGGGACCATTCAGTTCAAATGTGTGGGACTGGACTGCTCTCCATTTCCTGCCCAGGGTGAGGAGTGATGTATAAAATTATATGAATTATCTAGTGAGCCACCCCCTTGCTAAATTTCATGCTTCTTGCTTTTGGCTACGGTTTTAATTGCATTAAAGTAAGGCTGAAAATGTTTGAGGAGGTGAAATATCACACCTTTTGGTTATCTTTAAGTCAGAGAAGTTTAATTAATGTCTGATTAAGTTTCTACTCAGGAAATCCAGTAAGCAAGAATATGAGTTATTTAAATATGAACAGAAATGTGGGAGTGATCGATGGATGTCGGTAGACCTTTCTCCACAAGGATTCACTCCTCCCACATTTTCTCCATCTTCTTAAGATCAACAAAACTACTGTCATAGCTTTGAATAGCACACATGCCTACTTACCAAGCACAGTGCACACTAAAAACAGTTGCTTGGTGGGTTTGAGGTACCAGACAACAAACTTTTCCATAATAAGAAGTTTCAAAATGGAATTACTACACTGTGGCTTTGGCCAAAACTGTCAGCAAATGAGCCTGACTAGTGGGATAAGGATCCCTGTCCTGTTGGGGCATAGACTGAGCACAAGACGTGTGCATTTTCAAACTTATAGTCATAAGCCATGAGTGGATAATGAAAGCAACCTAACAGGTTGCAACCAATACTAAAAGTTTTTTTTAAATGAGTCATAGACAGGGATGCTGGCATGCTGGCGCATGTCTCTATTCCTGGCACTTGGGAGGCAGAGGCAGCCAGATCTCTGTGAGCTTGAGGTCAGCCTGGTCTACATAGTGAGTTGCCGGCCAGCGGGGGCTACAGAGTGATTTTGTTTAAACACAAAAAATTAAGTCATGAGAGGACAAAAGCTATTAGAATGTACAAAATGGGTAAGGATTATTTTGTAAAACTATGGCCGCTTATTGTTGTAGGTGTACATATATGTAGGCAGAGGGGCGTGCATGATTATGAAAGGGTACGTATCTTACATGGGGTTATAGCTTTAGGAAAGTTTTGTATTGCTGCATATAAGAAAATGTGGAAAATGCTACAAACATTGCAGTCATTATATTTATGGAAGTCATTCATATTATATTAATGATAATATATTAATGTTCAGATAACCAGAACTGGTATTTCCCATACTATGATATTTTGTTAAACACTGGCATTTGTTCTCAACCACTTCCTTCATTTGGTCTCCCTGGAAACTGTCCCAAGATAACTTTGATAAACCAACAACTACAGACTGACTTACTTGTCTGAAGGTGACCCAAATGCTATTTAGGAGCTGTATAAATACTCTCAATACAGACAAACCAGGTTGTTTGTTTATTTGTTCTGCTTTGTTTTGTTTTGTTTTTTTCTTTTTAGAAAGAGGTAAATTTTTTTGGTCTTTTTGAGACAGGGTCTCCCTGTAGCCCCAGCTGTCCTGGAACTCACTATGTAGACCAGGCTGGCTTTGAACTCACAGAGATCCACCTACCTCTGCCTCCCAAGTGCTAAGATTAAAGGCATGCATCACCACACCCGGCTGAACGAGATAAATTTTTATAGTCATAGAAATGAATAACTCTAAGACACGGACATATTTACAGGGTCCCTTAGGAGACCTACAGCAGAAACATCAGGAGGTGTAGAAGGATATTTTGATGGTTAATATCGATTGCCAACTTGGTAAGATTTAGAGTCGCTTTGGAAACAAGTTTCTAAACACGTCGGTGAGGGAGTTTCTAGATCAGGTTAACTGAGGAGGTAAGATTCGCTCTTAATATGGGGGGCCGCAGTCCATGGCTGGGTTCCTGAACTGAAAGAATAGGAGAAAGTGAGCTGAGCATCAGTGGTCACCCCTCTCTGCCTCCTGAGCAGACACAATGTGACCTGCCCCCTCTCACTCCTATCAGTATGCCTTCCCTACCCTAGAACTGTGAATCAACATAAACCCTTGCTTTGCTTTCTCAAGTTGCTTTCATCAGGGTCTTGTGTCACAACAATGAGAAATATAACTAGTGAAGAGAGCAAGCATTCAGTTTAACGGAAGGGTTAAGGACACAGTCCCCACATGTTGGAGAACCTGATTTCCTACCAGAAGATAATTAGAGTTGTCACACTTCTGAGCACAAGGGGTTTTACTGCTGCCCGAAGCTCCATTCATGGGGATCTGAAGATTACAGTATGTCACTGTCTAAACTCCCAGCTGATGACAGATCTACATCTATCATGGACATCTTCCTCTCAACTTTAAAAGTATTGCCCCAAGTTCTGCCTGCAAATCTCCAGGCAGACTGAGGATCCAATTTCTTCATCGTATAATGATCCATATCCAAATAGCCAATCCAGCCTTGGACCTACCTATGCCTCATCACTGCAGTCTGCATTATGTGTAGAGAATAGTAAGCCTTGTGAGAGGAAGGCTCAACTTGGGTTTCACATCCTGTTCCCCAGACACGATAGCAGGGATCAGCCTGTGCATGCTCAAACCACATTCACCATGGAGCAAAATTACTTACTCAGCCTCACTTCTAGTATAAGAACAAAGTAGGACTCCCCCCTGCTTTGTAAACAGTGCAGCAGACATTGTCTGCAATGTCATTCCATAGTCCATCTTGGGGCCAATGGACGACAGAGCTGCCTCGGATTTGAAACATCTTTTGCTGCCTTTAGGTAAGTGCAGATAACTAAATACCTTTCTTATGAGATGTCTGGGGTAGAGAGCTCCATGCTCTGCTTTGGAAAGGAAGAAAAAAAAATAATTTCTGAACAATCTGTGTACTCACTTGCATGGAGAAAGTGATAGAGGTCCCTTGGAAATGCTTCTCTACCACAGTCCCGACTCTCTGGGTCACCTGAAACAAATCAGCTACTTCATCAGGATGCAGGTCACGGAAGCGCTCCACTGGTCTCAGCGGGCACACGAGGACATCTGCAGCGAGATGTGTTAAGGAATGTTTGGCTTGTTTTGAGAAGCATTCTTACAGAGCAGTTTAGACACAGCAATGAATCCCCTTGACCCAAGAACTGAACTCTTAAAGATTAAGGAACGAGGAAAGAAATATTCACCAACCGGCAAGTACATGAAAAACTTCAAAACATGGTTAGTTACTTTTAAGGAGATACTGGGGCAGACAGGAGAATTTAAGAGATGGGATGATGAGGTGCCGAATGAGTCTAGTACAGCTGAGGTGATTGCGTGATCCAGTCTAGACCATTATCACCTGACCAATGTTCTAAGGCAGGTGTTCCCCAGCAGCCAAAGGCACTATGCAGGAAAAGGAACTGTAATATCTGCATGGTTTCTCTAGGTAGAGTACCGTGATAAAAAAATGCCAAGTTCCCTTTCAGAGAAACAATAGAAACACATAGGGAGTATATGATAGCAGTTGATTTTATTCTAAAAGAAATATAGACATTCAGAAATGGAACAAGGAGCTTCATCTACAACTAGCAGGTGTGCCAGATGGGCAAGCAGGTTATGACAGAGTCCCTCGTATTGATTACTCAGAATCCCAGAAGATCTTTCAAGCTAAATCTTTAACGAAAGGGCCAAAGATGCTATCTTAATGCAAGAGAGGCAAGAGGACATCATTCCATTGCTACTTTGAGCAAACACCACAAGGTCTAGAGAAACAGGATGTGAGTTATTCATCAGTAGCAAATTCATAGTTACTGTAACATTATCAACATTTCACTTCCTTTTTGGACTTAAACTCACTGTGTATGCTTATATATAAACATAGGTATGCATATGTGTAGATTTGCCACCTTTTTTTTTTTTTTTTTTTNGCTGGCCTGGAACTCACTTTGTAGACCAAGCTGGCCTTGAACTCACAGAGATCTGCCTGCCTCTGCCTCCCAAGTGCTAGGATTAAAGGCGTGCGCCACCATGCCCAGCTAGATTTGCCACTTTGTGAACATACACAGATGCTTTTTGACTCAGAAAGGAGATATACGTCAGTTGATCTATTGTAAGCTACAAATATCCTGCCATAAACTCCTATAATGCAGCTAACCTACAGAATATCATAATTTAGCTTAGCTCTCCTTTATCGTTAGCCTCCAGGTGGGAAAGATCATCTAACTTGCAAAGCCCTTTTTAAAATACAGTGTTGGATATCTCCCAGAATTGATAGAATGCTGTAGTGTAAGCAAAAAACAGAATGTCAATATTGGAATGCTTTCCCACTACTGTGTAATAGAGAAATCAATGTCAAGTCATCATAAACGGGGATTGCCTACGTGTATATACTCATAGTATATACTATTTGTTGTTTCTAGATTGTAGCAAAAAAAAAAAAATCCTCAAGAAACTCCAGTAGTTTTTTCCTGTTCTCCCCCCACCTTTTTTTCTTATTGTTTTTAAGAATGAATGCTTCTGCCTAGAGCTGAGTAGCAAAGGGGCGTAATAAAACCACAATCCTGCAATTGCTGGTCTCACTAGAATATAAAGTGCTTTAACCTATCACACTGTAGGTAGAACTCAGGGCCCAGGGGAAGTGGACAGAGCTCAGTTGGACAGGCCTGATTTCCAAGTGAGAGATGGAAAAAGAAAGAGGGGAAACTGATTAATTTTGCTTATAATCAGGAGAGTCGCATAAACAGTAAACTAGGAAAAAAGGTATTTGTTTAATCTCAGTTCATTTTTCAAGCAAGGAGAAGGGAGGCTTTCACCCACAGGGCATCTGATGCTTAAAAAGATAATTATCCTTTTCTAGCAGGACTATTTTATTATCATGGGTCAATGAACCGTTTAGAAATGAAGAATTTCCTTTAATTTCCTTTTAGCAGATCGTCAGCCTCCCTCCCACAGAGCTGCCTTTTCTTTAAGAGGGACCTTTCTCCAGCTTCCTCCTCCATAGTTTAATTTACATCCTCCCTTAAGACTTCACCAAACCACAGCAAGATGACAACTGTACAATTCTCCAACAATACCCATGACTACCAAGGTAGGTGATACATGTATAAGCACCCAGCTGGACAAGAATGGCATTTAATTTAGGCAACCGTTTACCGTGAACCTGGTGGAATAGCTCCAACTAGCTTTGAAGCAAATACTAATTTAGTAGCCTCAGGAACACAGCAAAGGTTTTCTTCATTGATGCTATAAAATAGTATTTGTTAGTTTTGTTGGGAATTGGGGAATTTCCTCTATCGAAATGGCCTCTAGGTATGTCTGTGAGGTATTTTCTTGATTGTTGAGTGATTTAGGAGGGTCCAGCACACTGTGTGTGGTGTTGCCCCTTGGCAGGTGGTCCTAGACTGCATAAGGAAACGGGCTGAGCACCGGCCAGAGGAGCAAGTCAGTAAGCAGCATTCCACCATGGTCTGCCTCAGTTCTTGCCTTCAGGCTCCTTCCCTGAGCTCCTGCCTTGGCCTCCCTCACTTATGGATTGTGTTTGAGATGAATAAGCCAAATAAACCCTTTATTAATTAATTGAACGTTGATGTGCAATCAAGTGAAATTTTCAGATGCTTTATTAGCATGTGTTAGTGGAGGTAATTACTGATTTTGATTGACCGAAAACCAGAGGATGGCCAACTAGCTAACTCTACCCGGCACTGACCACACAGCCAGGTTCCAGAGGACTCCATGGGGAGTTAGTTACACTGGACCGAGTCACAGAGGTCCCGGGTGTCGTTTGAGTGGCTGAGCTGGCCAGTTGCAAGTATACCACCTGATACCTTCTCTGTGTTATTCTCAGGAGCAACATAACATTTAAAGAATGAGTGTTAGCCCCTTTATAACAATATCCAGAATTAACTACGATTCATGTTCGATAAATGAAAGAGCTCCCTTAGATCTTTGATAACCAGAACAGACAAAAGGCTCCACTTAGACCTCTCTACAGAGCACCCTAGACACCATGGGATCCAGGGTAGCCTTGGACCTCCTCCAAGTAGAGGGTTGATTATCTCGTGGCTAGCTAAAAACACATGCAGGTTCATGAAGAACTTAAAGCAGGATAGCAAATTGCTCTATAAAAGACCAAATTAGAAAGCTTCTAGCTTTGCTGGGTCATATACTGAAGTCATCATGGACAATTAAAAAATGAGTAGCTGGGGGCTAGAGAGATGGCCTAGCGGTTAAGGGCGCCGACCGCTCTTACAGAGGGCCCGGGTTCGATCCCCAGCACCCACATGGCAGCCGAGAACCATCTGAAACTCCAATTCCAGGAGAACTCCAGTTCCAGGGGAATCCGAAACCCTCTTCTGACCTCCACGTGCATTGCACGACACAGGTGCACAGACCTGCATGCAGACAGTACATTCATACACATACAGAAATAAAAAAAAATGAGTAGCTGTAGGAACATTCCAATAAATATTTATTTACAAAAGAGGAGGTAAGCTATATTTGTCAGGTTGGCTTTAGAGTGTCAGCCCTTATTTTAGACAGATGAAATATAAAAGAAGTAAATAAAGAAAACCATTGCAATAACCTGATAGCTAGCACTTTCTTAAGAATAATACCTGAGCCAGGTTGTCCATTTTCAACGACCTTGTTAAGCACTTCCCTAATTCAATAATAAAAGTTACAAACACATAGGAGCGCCCAAACGCTGCCACTTGCATTTTCTCAAAATCTGTGCATAATTCTTTAAAGAAAACAGAGTATTGCCTGAAGATAGAAGCTATCATTTGCTATGTGTTTCTCATAGGATACAACTCCGGGAAAACAAATCAATTTTGAAGAACCACAGAGAGTCCTTGTAATTCTACTGTCATTGCTACATGCCAATTATTTTGAGATAAGCTTATAGATGCAGTAGTATTTAATTTATGGATTTTTAGGACTTGTTGACAGCTAAACCACACAATATACATACAAAGGCTCTCTTTATTCAGGGTTCTGTTTGTTTGGGGTTAATACTTCCTTTACAGTTTCTTAGCCAGCAAACCTCCAAAAACAAAATTTCATTGAATTTAACATATCTGTTCATTATCTGTGAACAACTGTGCAAAGGTTAAAAGGATAACATAGGAACTTTCTCCTTAACCTGGACTACAAAGGTCCATCTGATAATAACATGTTTCGAGGGAATCCATTCAAGGTCAGTTTGGTCCTTATAGTTGATGAAGAATGTCACAATCAAGGAAAAACAAAAGAAGACTTCTTAGAGCTGATGAAATGTAATTTGGCTTTGGAAACAAGGAGTTCGTCCTATGGTGTGCTGACTGTAGGTCTGTACCATCTTTCCCACCTGTATCTCCAGCCTTCTCTTCATCTAGGGCTGCTGCTGAGACTTAGAGCATCAAGATGAATAGGGCAGAAAGGTGACTTTGGAGAGTTCTCTAACATCCCAAATTGCCATGCAGTGTAAACAGATCATTGCAATGTAGACAGTAACACACTGCTGTGGAACATTGAGGAACTGGAATCTAGTTCCACTTGGGGTATTAGATAAACTTCTCCATTTCACATTCTATGTCAGCTTTCTAAGGGTAGAACTGTTCCTCCAAAATTATCCCAAAGATTGTCCTTGAAAGTAGCATAGAAAGTTAAATGTAGGGGCTGGAGAGATGGCCTAGCGGTTAAGAGCGCCGACCGCTCTTACAGAGGACCCGGGTTCGATCCCCAGCCCCCACATGGCGGCCGAGAACCGTCTAAAACTCCAATTCCAGGAGAACTCCAGTTCCAGGGGAATCCGAGACCCTCTTCTGACCTCTGCGGCGTTGCACGACACGGGTGCACAGACTTGCATGCAGACAGTACATTCATACACATACAATAAATAAATAAAATTAATAAAAAAAAAAATTAAAAAAAAAAAGAAAGTTAAATGTAGTTTCAATGAAAGATGCTGGGCCCTCCATCTGAAGACATCATTATTCTGTTGTTGTTTTTTTTAATGTAATCTTATTTACTTAGTCTTCCCAACAAACCCATGAGAAGCTATTATAATTCCCATTTTTCCAATGACAAAATTATGTTTTATAGAAAAGAAAGTTGCCGACATCCTATACCCCAAATAAGACTAAAACTAGAATTGACCCCAAGCCTGCTTGGTGCTGCAGTCCATGTCATTAAGGAGAGTGTTGTGATGACATCCCCTTATTTTTATTTATGTTTAGTTTTTGGTTTTCCAAGGCAGAGTCTCCCTTTAGCCCCAGCTGGTTTAGAACTTATTGTATAGACCAGGCTGGCTTTGGCCTGGATCTCAAGGAGATCAGCTTACCTCTTCCTTCTGAGTACACCACCATGCTCAGCCAATGAATACACTTACAGATAGTTTATTTATTATTTTTATTTTTTATGTATGACAATATTGGCTGCATGTATGTATGTGAACACTTGTCATACAATGCCCACAAAGGTCAGAACAGGGTGTCAGATTCTTCTGGAGTTACATATGGTGGCTATGAATGCTGGCAACCAAAGCTGGGTCCTCTGTAAGAGCAGCCAGAGCTCTTAACCATTGAGCCATCTCTCCAGTCCCCACTGCATCCTCTTTAAAGCTTCATGTTCCAGGTGTGGCCCTGACTTTCATTAAAAGTGTGACTTGTGCTCAGAGTCCTCTGCTTATAGGAGAGGACTAGAGGACTCATGGTATAGAGAAGGGATTGTGTAAATTCTTCAGGCCGAGAAACCCCCAGCCTTAGATGAAGAAGGAATGTGGCACTTTAATTGATAAGTAACATTGATCATGGTCCATCTAAGACCTTCAGATCCCAAGAAAACCATGGAGTGTCTTCAAATTCCCATATCAGTTTTTTGACTACTGCATAGCAGACGACCCTCAAATAGAGTGGCTTGAAAGCACATTGATGTATTTTGCCATCACGACACTCCAAGCGCTTTTTGCTTTAAATGTCACTTGGACTCAATGATACAACTATATCAGGACAGGACAAATGTTAAACATTACTACAACACTTGTGTCATTGGATGTAAAAATGAGGTTAGAAATGGAATGGAGGGGTGTACCCATGGTCAAGAGCACTGGCTTCTCTTACAGAGGACCCGGGTTCGGTTCCCAGCACACATACACACACATGGTAACTCCAGTTCCAAGAGAATCCTAAAGCCTCTTTTGAACTTCGTGCACATTGCATGACACTGGTGCACTTACACACATGCATACACTCATAGACATAAAATAAAAATAATGAAATATTTTTAAAAGAATGTTAATTGATACATTGTTCAGAGATGACTCCGTGGGTAAAGTGTTGGCCACTTGACCACGAGGATCCGGGTTTAGATGCCCAGAAACCACAGAAGTCTGTGTCTATAATCCCACCACTCCAACAGCAGGATAGTAAGCAGAGCCAGGAAACTGCCCAGAACTTCAAAGGTCGACTATCCAGCCTGGTGGAAGAGCAGGAGACCCTGTCTCAAACAAGGTAGAAGGTAAGGAACAACACCCAAGATTCCCCTTTGACTTATGCATGCCCAGCCCCAACCCCACACATACACACATTCTCACACATACGAAGATAAAAATGTTAACTGACAGGGGTGGAAGTTCAAGATGTTCAGCTTTCCGAATGAAAGCTCTCTCCATTAAATGTGAGTTGGCTAAACGCTATGCTTCGGCCACCCTCCTGTCATGCTAAACCATGCAGATGTCAACGTCCAACATCAGAGTTCACTCCTCAAACCAGAGTGCTGGAATTCTTGTCACTGTCACTGCCATTCACTGTGGGTATGTTGCCTGAGACTCACTTCCCGTTTTTCTGGCCTCTTATCCTGCCCTCCTGCACCACAAAAATAATCCCAGAGGCAGATGTTTGAAATAGCTGTCCTATTCATGGATAAGCATTCTGTAGCCTCTGGTTCTCTGCCCATTAGCTAATTGTGGGTCTCCGTGTTGATCACCCTCGGCTGCACAAGGATACTTCTCTGGCAGGATTAAGAGATGCATTCATCCTAAGTATAGAGGTTGCATTAAAGATGTGTCATTTAGGCTTAAGCGTTTCACAGACCTCTATTCTCCACATTTGATCAGTTCTGAAACTCTGCAATAGTCTCCATCTGTTACATAAAGAAATGCCATCAAACTATGTTGTATGAAAAATCACAAAAATTCGATAAAAATATCACAGTGGTCTGGTGAGATCAAGAACAAAAATAATACACTGCAAATTGTCTGTCCAGTGACATCAAACTTTCATTATGGTGCTACAGTTATACTCAAAATAAATTAGTTAAGTTTGAAATGTGCTCATCAAGTCTAATAATTAGTGATTTGAAAAATAATTTCCAAGGCATTTCAATAACTGATATGGCATATTTAAATACAGAGTCATGACAGAAAAATGAAAATGTATTGATGGAGACAAGTAAATAGGACAGCAGTACATTATTTCCAGAACTGTTTGGATCCACCTCCTTTTCTAGTCCAGAGATTAAAACAAATCAAATCATCAAGATATTACTTGTATTGATGAGGCTTATTAGTACATTGTAATTAGTACATTTGTACATGAAGCCGGGGTGAGAAGATATCAAACAATATGATAAAGAATGATTCTTTCCGATAAAAGAATCTGTTTTCCCTAGCATGGAACTGGGCAGCAGAACCCAGTCTTAGCTGAAGAACTACCGGCAGCTGATTATTGTTGTGTGAGGAAGAGCTGGTCTTCAAGCAAGGGACTCTGGATAGGCTGACTAGACCTCGGTGGATGAACTTGCACTGAGGAATGTCTGGGACAATAACTTGACACATTAAGCATTAACACAAATGGCTGTGTGTATGAATTCCAGTGGCAAGGGTGCCAGTTGGGCAGAGCGTGATTAAGATGGATGGTGCTGTTCTGGATGACATACACAGATATTCAACTTAGAAAAAGAGTCTGTTTTCATTTCTACCACAGTAGCTTAATACGAAGCAAGCATTTTCTGCTTGCATTGCTGATATCTACAGACCCTGTATAATTCATTACTTGCTCTAAAAAGTACTTTCGGTCTTCCCATTTTTCTCTGGCAATGGTGTCTCATGAACACCAGTCAGGTACTTTACCATTGACCTACATCTCCAGCTCTTTTGTAAGCTTTATTTTGACACAAGGTCCTGCTAAGTTACTTAAACTGGTTTTGAACTTGTGATCTGCCTGCCTTGGCTTTCAGAGAAACTGAGATTACAGGTGTGGGCTATCACACAGGGCTTTTTGCATATGTTAAAAACATACTTCATATCACTTGAAAGTACAACATACTGATTTTTTAAAAGAGTAGAATTGATGTATTTGGTTTAAATAGCACAGTTCCAGAACTCTGAATCAAAGTAGGTAATCGACTCTTCACAGTGTCAGCATTTTAGTGGATTTTCATATCAGAGAGGTAGAACTATTAACTCCAAATTTAAAGACATAGTAACATATTGAAATTAAGAAATATATCATGCTTCCAGTTTGGGTCATACCTTTCTGCACTGGGAATTAACATAAGCATTGTGGTAACTTAATGAAGACTAAATAGGGTTCTCAACAAACATAAGCTTCAATGGTACAGATGTAACTTTAAGCAAATGTAATGTCTAGAACATGCCAAATTCAAGAAGTGTATGATTAAGGCATTGATACGTCTCTGCAGAGAGCTGGCAGATAGCTCAAAAGTATTTGCTATCTTATCTTTTGTTCTGAGAGATCCTTTGAGCCAGAGATATGGTGAGCCCTTGTTCCTGTGGGCAAGAGACAAGCAAGGCAGTATGCCTTGAGTCACCATCAAAAACTTCCATCTGACTCTGAATGCTCAAATGTGACAATTGCATTTACATAGAGAATAGAGGGTGGTTGCAGCAGAATTTAAATGACAGGGAAATATGCAAGGCTTGTCACATTATGGTAGTTTTTTACTTAAATTTTTTTTTTCCTGTGACTTTGTTAATACACAGGAATTCTATATTGGTCAATACAGAAGGACCGCATTGGAAAAATATATTTCAATAAACTAACAAGGAATGAAAGAAACAAACAGTATCAGAAAGGGCAAGAAACACTCTGTATAGTACTTGGTTGTCATGGTCTAGTTACAATCAGCGACCCTTAGAGGTAGATAAGATTGCAACTCCTTCTTAATGTTTCTAGGTTTTCAGCTTGAAACTAAAAAGATTTAACTGAATGTCCAGCATCAAATATCTACTAAGTAAGGTTCCTGGCAGGAGGTATGGGGCACAGTTGCTCCTGGCATTTGGACCTACCAGAAGGATACAAAGTGTCTCCACACATATACTATACCACTTATTAGAGTGGGATTGCAAAACATTAGTTCCATGAGAAAACATTAGACATTATATGCCAAAAAAATCATGGGTGGAGAGATGGTTCCGCAGTTAAGAGCACTGGCTGCTCCTGAAGAGGACCTGGGTTCAATTCCCAGGACTCATAGGGCAGCTAACAACTGTCCCTATTTCTGGTTCCAGGGGACCAAATGTCATCTTCTGACCTCCATAGGCATTGCCTACATGGTACACTTACATGCATGCAGACAATATACTCATACTTGCAAAAATAAATAAAATAGCTTTCTTTAACCCCTATTGGGATATGAAATACACTAGTGGACATTCTGATTTTCCAAAAGAATTATACTACACAGTATATCTCACATTTGCATAGCTATAAACTTACGTCATTAATTTAAAATTTTCTTTCTGTGTATATGTGTGTATATGATATGTGAGTGTAAGTACATGCTGTCGTACATGTGTGGCAGTCAGAGGATGACTTTCAGGAATTAGTTCTCTCCTACCACGAGAATCTAGGAGAGAACTCAGGTCATCAGATTTCCATACAACAAGCAACTTTACCTGCTGAGCCCTCCTGTCAGCCCTAAAGTTATGTTTAATTATTACTTAAAAATCACTGTATTGGTTGGATGTTTTCCTGAGTCTCAAACATTATTTCTTCAAGAACAGAGATCTCTGAAGAAGCTCTGTCTTTTGTTTATTACATCACATAATTTTACTGATTTATTTTGTGAAATTCACATATTTTGATTATCTTTAGATCCCCTCACCTATCTGCACACCCCTTACTGCCCCATTACCAGTTTTATATGTAAAGGCCTACAGAGTCAAACTTGTGTTACCAAATACCCTTTTGTGTGGGTTCATCCACTGAAGCCTTGACAGCCTACTAAGAGTCTCACCCTTAAATGACTCTGCCTGGCCCCTCCTGGTAGCCACCTGTTGCCAATAATTCCCCAGGGAGGGTTGAGGTTTCTTACCCACTTCCCCTTGTCTATTCTGGGATTGTGTCTGGTTTAAGAGGCACTGTTTTTAAACACAAAAGTCGAGAGCTGGGCATGGTCGTTCAGACCTATAATCCCAGCACATTGGAAGATGAGGCAGAAGATCTAGAATAACATAAGCTACATGGAGAGATCCTGTCACTCATCAAGAACATTGAGTAAATGTCTTATTCATCATATAGGAAAAAATGAAGAAAGAGAAGGCATCCTGGGACATTGATTGTACTGAGAGGCAGAGTATTAAAATGCAATATGGGCTGGAGAGATGGCCTAGCGGTTAAGAGCGCTGACTGCTCTTGCAGAGGACCCAGGTTCGATCCCCAGCACCCACATGGTGGCTGAGAACCATCTGTAACTCCAATTCCAGGAGAACTCCAGTTCCAGAGGAATCCGACGCTCTCTTCTGACCTCCACAGCATTGCACGACATGGGTGCACAAATCTACATGCAGACAATACATTCACACACATAAATAAATAAATAAAATTAAATTAAAAAAATAAAATGCATCATATGGGATATGGAAGCTATTAAAGATGTGAGCCAAAGGCTTTTTGTGATTATCATGTCTGGATACATGGTAAGATTCTGCTTTTGATCCTCATAGTTTTGTAGAGCTGTTAAAATATCATGAGCTAAAATGATATATATTCCTTCCAGGCCAGAGTCCCCACCTGCTGGTACAAAGACTCTAAAGTGTTCTTTCTTTCTCTAAGACAGTCAGGCATGGTGTGCATGTTGACTGCCCTAGCACTCTGGGTCTTGCACTACAGGTCAGCAGGGGAGTCTCTTCTCCTTGTCACAATAACTACACGAAGTTCATTGCTAAATAGATTCTACCTCTTTTACTAACTATATACAACTTGTAGTAGCTACTTAGTAGGTATAGGAAAGAGGTTTTGGGGGCCCTGCCAGAGATCAGAATGAAAGAAGAGGGGGATTTATTTGTTTGGGCTGCTACCAGGGAGGAAAGAATATTAGTGTGCATGCCACGGATCTGCCATTCTTCAATTATAATGCAATAAAAATATTTTCTCAAGGAGTCCCTCTGCCCCTTTCTTAATGATATAGAAGTCATTTCTGGGTCTTGCGATGTCTCTGGGTAACCATTATGAAAATCTATTATTATTGTTATTGTCCTAGAGATAGTCAGAAATGTCTGTGATTTAGATAATTCTGGTTAGAGAGTCCTGGAAAGGAAAATTAACTGTCACTCAAGTGTGCCTGTCCGTGATATATCAACACAGGAATGAGAGCATGCCAAATATGGAAATGTTATGAAATGCTCTCAGGAGCTTTGAGTTGGAGGTGTGTTGGAATCTCAGAAATAATGCATGCTTAGCAGATGGAAAACTTAGAATCATCCACAATGAGGAATAGTTTTCATTGTAGATAATATGCTTAAGTGTGGAAATTATTTCCAAGATGCCTTAAAAAAGGCTTTTAATAGATCAGAAAATAATACTAATAATTTATCATTTATTTTAGATTTTCTTTTTAAAATATACTCATGAGACACAGTTCAATAGTAATCTGCCGTGTGCACACTTTCATCTCACCAGCATGCCATTGAACATGTATAGTGCTCCTAAGACAACCTCTTATATCAGTCCTCTCCTTCATCCTCATTTAAAACAGGGACTATGTTCATCACTGCATAAAACATGACCTTTTGGTGATTCTCCTGACTCTGCCTCCCATTTGCTGTAGGAGTGCTGGGATCATAGCTGTGCCCTACGGCCTAAGTTCTGGGGATCCAAACTCAGGTCCGACACTTGTTTATCAAGTTCTTTACCCACTGAACCATCTTCCTGCCCTTTAGTAAGTACTTTCTTCAAACTGTTTGACCCATGAATAAGTTAGGACTCAGCTTACTTAAAGGTAAATAATTAAGGACATGTATTTAACCCTAAAAACAAAACGAACAGATCTCAGCCCACAATGCATACTGTAAAATGGACTAAGATATAAACTATTCTTCCCTTACAAACCAAAGGACAAAGTTCATGACTTTCAAATGGAAAACTGGTGAAGCATTAAATTCTATAAAGCTTAGAAGATTGATACAGTATTATTTTACACTTTTTAGTGACAGTGACAAAAATATCTTCTGTGACCAATATTAATGTTAATAGGATTCTTTATTTCAAAAATAAAGAGAAAGCCTTAATTATGCTAATTACTCTTTCTCACAGTTTTAAATCAATGCCCACTTAACCGCCAAAAATTCAGCTCTATACAAGCCACAATAAATGAAGTGAGAATATTTCATAGTGAGAGGTATTCAACAAGTGTTCCACTAAAATAAATGTTGAAAGAATTTGTAAAAAAAAAAAAAATCCAGAAAACCAAAATTTTGGAAAAAAGGTTAGAGTCAAAATACATTTGAGAACTTTTTTTTTATTCATTCGATACCTTTTTATTAACTAAGAACCCACAACCTAGTACCTACTAAGTACATCAAAGGGAAGTTTCCTTTCTTTTCTGTAGTACTCAGAATTGAACCTGGTGCCTTGTGCATGCTGGGTGGTTGCTCCACTGCAGGGAAGTATCACAATCAGGAGACTTATTTTATTCTGAGACAAGGTCTTACCTTACAACCCAGGCTGGTCAGAAACTCACTATATAATCCTAGCTTCTTCAACTTGTAATGCTCCTGTGTCCACTTCACAAGTGCTGCAATATTCACACTTTTTGTTTTGTTTTGTTCTGTGGTGCTGGGAATTGAACCCGGGGCCTTGACCTAATAGGCATGTGCTATACCTTTGAGCTACATGTCCAGCTCCCAACTGTTGTGGAAGTGATAAGACCTGAATCGAGAAAACCAACTATATGGGATAGTCCAGAGAAAGAAAAGCACTCAAACCTCCTAAGCTGGAAGTGTGTTGGCCCATGCACCTGGAAGAATGGAAGATTAAAAAAAAAAAAATAGTACAGGCCTTTAACAGCCTTAGTTAGCAGTCTTCATTTAGTCTACAAGTGGATGGAAGCTGCTAAAGCACTATGGGCAGTGGGAGAGGAGGCTTTGGGGAGGCTGAGTTCTCTTTTAGAAAGATTGCTCTAGGGTGCTGGGGCTCAGTGGTTCAGAGTGCCGACTGCAGTACCAACTGCTCTTGCAGAGGACCCTGGTTCGATTCCCAGTATCCACATGGCAGCTAAGACTCCCAGCACCAACATGGCGCCTAAGAACTGTAGGTATTCTTTTGGCAGAAACACTTAAGAGCTCAGCAAGCAGCCTCTAAGCCTGGACTCCTGCTGATATCCTGCTTGCCTGTGAAACCTGCCTTGACACCAAACTGCCTTTGAAACCATTCACAAAGATGAACCCTCCACAGAAGACAAACAAAATTTTAATGGCCTGACACTAACGTCATTCTAATCTGATTCAATGGTGAACAATTTAAGATGTGTCTCTAGTTAAAAAAAGACAGCTGGACACACAGAGAGAGAGAAGACTGTGCAATCCATTCAGAATTAAAGAACATACCAAAACATTTACAACAACAAAAATGCAGAAGTTCAATCAGAAACAAACAACTGAAAACTCTCAGCAATGAACTATTTGCAAATGTTTCCAAAACAGGAAGTAAAAGGCACCCATATGTCATTGTGGAAGTCTCCAGTATAGAATACACTGATCAGGCTGACTGAAAACAGCAACTTGCTGAAAAAATAATCAGCAACCGACTGCACTGTCAGACTGTCAAGAAAGCAGGTTTTCTTGAGACAACAACTTCTTCGCCAATGAAGTTCGATTCTCATCATTACATTTCCAAGGTCTGCAAAAGGAAAAACAACCACCACCTTGTTTTTTCTATTTTGTTTAACTTTTCCTCCTAATAAAGTCAACTGCCAATTACAACAATAACAGGAAAACACATTCACTAATCTAGGGTTTCAATCAAGAAATTCTTCCAAGTTAGGTTTGCTATCTCAAATCTCTAAACTTGTCATCTTCCCAAAGATGGAGTAGTCTATGTACCTACTTCATTAGGGTATGATAAGGGTGGCTTTCCCTCAAATAATAGAGTATTGCATACCATAAAGTAAAGGGTGGACAAATGGTTGTTTTATTTGTAAAAAGTCAATGGAAATGGATTCCACTGAAGGCTTCCCTGGTTCGGTGTAACCTTCTTTGCAACCATTCTGGGAACTGGTAACTTAATGCTGTCTCATTAGCAGTAGCCACGTCGTTTAGAACTGGCATCTGTATTCGGCTCACACTGAAAGCTTTGTCTCTGTGTTCCTATATTACCCACCATAAACTAAGCATCGCTGACAAACAGGGACTAGAAACTGGTCCTTTTATTTTCATATCTTCTCCTTTCCAGTTCTAACTACATGAAATGTATATGTTTTCAAAGCATAATTGAAAATAACAAAAATCCCCAAATGCTAAAGTAATATTTTAAATACCTAGGTATATTTAGGGTTTATAGCTTTTTTTTTTTCCACACCATGGTCATTTTCCAAGTCATATTTAGATAGCACAGAACATTGTATGGTTGGCCTCATGCTTAAATTAGTAGAAACGATAACACAAAAGGATCTATAAAATACTAGCTTGAACACAGTATTTCAATGCATTCGAATTTTAAATAAAGGAAAAGAAAAATGTTGAAGCATGCCCAAAGAAAGAGGAAGTTTTGGGAAAAACCAGATGTCTTCACAATTCCAGAACACTTTGACACTCAAAAGTACGCTTCTGAAGGTTCTTGAAACTTCTCCCTGACTTACATTATGTTCAGACATTAAAGGCATATCTTTCCAAACAACAGTCTTCAGGCTTACAGGCTTCAGCTTCACTATAATTCCTACCATTTTTACCATCACTACTTAAAAGAAAGTTGACCTTGATAAAATCACCACACCTACTAGTAGACTAAGTGGTGTAAGTTTCTTATTTAGGACTAAACGCTCTTCCATGAAAGCAGAAGCACCATGTCACAATCACAATGTCATTAACATTTCTACCTGGAAAAGTCACAGAGTTTCTCTCTGAAGACTCTCTTACTCAGAATCTCATGGGGTTCTCTTTAGTTTATGAAGAAAAACAAGTCGTTGAAGATCCATGATGATTTGACTAATATGTGCCACTGCCTGCAGGCCAGTGCTAACTAAAGGAACCCTCTGCCATGATGGGAAAGTTCTGTATCGATCCTGCAGCCTGCAGGCATATGTGGCTGAGTCCCTCAAAACATTGCTAGCATGACTGACAAATTGAACTTTGTGTTTCAGTTTAATTATTTTTTGTTTTATATTTAATGAATAAACTTCACCTTTATTTTAACAGCCCACTGTAGCTCAAACCATTTGTAATTACTGGTTTCAGCAATACCCTAGTGAAGACATATCGGCCAGGCTTTAATCCCAGCATCCTATGGCAGAAGGAGAGAATTGATTATTACAAATTGTTCTCTGACCTCCAAAACATGAGCCATGGTGAGCAGGTTCCCCCACTCCAACCACAACAAAATAAAAATAAATGTAAAACCTTTAATCCCAGCACTCAGCAGACATAAGTAAGTGCCTGTCTGTGAGACTGAGGCCAGCCTGGTCTACATAGAGAGCTCCAGGAGAGGTGGGTCTACAGAGAGACTCTATCTCAGGGAAAAAAGAAAAGAAATAAAGATGGGCTTCATGAATATATGACACCAGAGAGTGGTTTGAGGTGGAGAAAAGTAAAAAACACGTGGCCCCCGGGGTGAGGTGGGGAGCAGTGGCTGAGCTACTTGTTTCTTCCAAGGTAAACTGAAAGTTTGATTGCTACTTGCAATTCTCTTGGAACTAATTTCTCACAGTTACAGGCAGTCCTCACTTCCCATGGCTCCAAGATGCATAATTTCAGAGACCATGGTTTATATAATATATAAACATAGTTAAATAATATCATTTCCCCAAGTATGGTTCTGTTTTAGCCATAATGAAATAGTAACTCTGATTTTCAAGTCATAGATCACTGTGTAGATAACAAAGACCTGTGTTGAGCAGTAACCAGTAACACCATTGCTTTCGAATTGTCAGTGATGAGTCCAGTCACTGGACATTTGGAACTCAACCATACAGAGCTAGTGAAGTAGCCGGCAAAGTCCGTGTTGTCCTGAGGTCTTTCATTGATAAACCTACTGTACCCTTCATTCAATTTGATAACCAAAAGAGAGACCTGGCTAACAAATACAAAAGTGCAGCCAAGAAACAAAATGCGGCAACCCAGAATATGGACTTTGCATCTGAACATAAATGAAGCTATAGAAAAAACAGCAGCTGTGGAAATGCAGAACAGGGAACTATATGGGCAGCCAGAGGACTGGAACGAGTGCAAATACTAAGACAGGAGTGGAGCCACAAGGATAAAAAGGGGGAAGCTCCACCAGGTGACAAGAGGCCGGACAAAGTCTTGTATTTAAAAAAAATTTCCTATCGCACATTGAAATCACCAAGGCCGGTATGCTTGAAGAAGACTCAAACTCAAAAAGACATAGAGAAGAGGCATAGATTGCATCAGTAGTTGAGAGAAAGAAGAACAAACACCATTCCAACTACTCTGGGAAAGTATTTCAAAGAGACAAAGCAATTTGGTCTTCAATGTTTCTAGGGTTTGAAACCATGGTTTACTATTACTATAAACTAGGTTTTATAATTTTTCAGTTCCTTATAGTCTTTTTATACTCATAAATGATAGTAAGATGGATTATAATGTTTTCACAAAATTTTAAGAGTCATGAAATAGTCATAATTTTTGTCATTGATTACTAAATTTACCTCATATGGTTTCAACTCGAATAGTCAGTTTGATAGCCACACATTGCTATATAAGGAGAGGGCTTCTTGTATAAACAGTGAGTTGGAGAGATGGCTCTGCAGTTAAGAGCACTGGATGAGAAAAAAAAAAAAAGAAAAAGAGCACTGGATGCTCTTGGAGGAAACCTGGGTTTGATACCCAGCACCCATATGGTAGCTAATAAACAACCATAATTCCAGTTCCAGGGGTTCCAATATCCTCTTCTGACCTCTGTAGGTATTGTACAACATGGGTCCACTTAAATACATGCAGGCGTTACTCCCACATGCATAAAATTAGAAAATAGCAATAAATAGAATATATATATATATATATTTGTTAAACAGGGTGAGGCAGAGAGAACATATGGCAAAAGGGCCATAAATTAAAAACCTGTGCCAGGCACTGAAGAGATGGCTCAGCAGTTAAGATCACTGGTTGCTCTTACAGGAGATTTAGGTTCAAATCCCAGCACCTACATGGTGGCTAAACAACTGTCTGAAACTCTAGTTCCAGGGGATCTGATAACCTCTTCTGACCTCCATGAGTACTGCATGACATGGGTACAGTTACATACCTGCAGGCATAACACTCATACACATAAAATAAACAATAAAAAGTTAAAAACCTGTGCAAATAGCTTGTATCATACCCATATACCTTCTGATGACAATAGGCGAGTGTAGGCTAAAGAAAAGCAAGGACCATGACTTCAAGAGACACTCGTCCTATCATCACATGCAGTGAACTCTCCCAACACACTGTCAATATTTAATTTTTCCCCAAAGTGTCATTGAGAATCTCATGCTAGCGAACTTCATGATCCTTGAATGCATCATCAGATCTGGTTGTTAAGCATTAAGCTTTCTTCTCCATCAGTAATTGTCTTGTAATGAATGACAGAATGGCCAGAAGAAGATTATATAGTCACATCAGCACCATGCATGTCCCATATTCCATCTGGTGATGAATAACATGCAAGATTCTTACCAACACCCTTTCTCTGAGGCAACAGTAATAATTTAGAAGTAACCACATGTGTCTCCTTCCCCTCACAATGCTCTATGATACCTTCCTACAGTATGTCACCCAAATCTGTATAAAAACCATACCACATCTCATTAAGGTGTGGATCCAAAGATCAGTGCACAGAGCCCAGGTTGTCTCAATTTATAGGTCATCTCTTAGTAGGTCTGTCCACTGTGTTTACAACAAATTTTCCCGTATCAAATTCTAGACATGGAGGACTCACTTATGCTTCCTTGTCTCCTATCTAGGATGCAAACAAGGAGAGGAGGAATCAGAACTCCCTGGAGCTCACACACCCTTCCCCTGGACTAGGATCTTGGACATAGGAAGAAGATCAGGATGGGTGGGTAGCTGGTCGATGATGGCTGGGTAGGTTGGTGGACACTTTGGACAAATGTTTGCTTGAACAAATTATTATTTGAATGAATGACTGCTAAAATGAATCACTGCTAAATTAATGAATTAGGGTAAGATATTGTTATATCTTAATCAGTATAAAGTGGGGAGGGGGAAGCTGTTCTCTTCCAAGCTGACATTTTACATCAACAAACACAACACTTCCTGGACTGTCATTCTTTTCATGAGTTGTCCCCTGGGATAAATCTACAGATGAGATTTCTTCCTATGAGCAAGCTCCCCAGGACCCATTCCCCATGTGCTGAACAAGATGGAGGAGTTTTACTTCCCAGCAGCATGTGTGAAAACAGCTTGGGATTTTTGCTGAGAATAAGCTCAAGATGAGTCAACACAGAAATGTTGTTTCCACAAAACACATTTTATCTCAGACTGTGAAGGAGGGGATTTCTCGCTCTGATCTCCTTGGCAGGACTACTGTGTAGTCTTCTGTAAACTTGGGGAGCCACCAAGACAGCACATTCGCAAAAGCAATCAGTTTGCCTGAGAAAAATCAAACAAATGGAAATAATGAGGGAACGAGGCCCAACCTTTCAGGCACAACACTGGAAAGGCTTAGTGTCCCAGGAAGCCAAGAAGATGCAGGCTGCCAGTCAGTAAAGGGAAGATCAGAACCCATATGGGTTGTGGAGTGACCCACATAGGCACTCAAGTTCCTACACTATCACTTTTCATCCACTTGACTATAAGACAAAGGAGTTCTTGGAGTACCAATTATATTCTAGATGAACTATGTTTGAGGATAACTAAACAACATGTGTGATGGAAAATTCATGAAAAATTTTCAACCTTACAAAAGAAAGGTATAACAGATGTTCTTAAGATCCTAACGTTTCTAATCCTTAAGGAAATGGTGAATTATTACCGGATAATTTAAGGCTTAAGTCAGGGATCCTCTTTTAAGGCTTTTTTTTTTTTTTTTTTTTTTTGAGACAGGGTCTCCCTGTAACTCCCAGCTGTCCTGGAACTCACTCTGTAAACCAGGCTGGCCTTGAACTCACGAATAATCCTGCCTGCTTTGCCGTCCCAAGTGCTAGGATTAAAGGCGTGCACCACCACGCCCGGCAGGGATCCCTTTTTTTATTTTTTATTTATATTTATTTTTTATTGTTAAATTTTTATTTATTTCGTAGTGTATGAACTGTGTTGTCTGCATGCAAGTTTGTGCCCCCGTGACGTGCAGTGGCAATCGGAGGTCAGAAAGAGGGTGTCGGATTCCCCTGGAACTGGAGTTCTCTGGATTGGAGTTCAGACGGTTCCTCGGCCGCCATGGTGGGGCTGGGAGATGGCTGCGGGTTAAGAGCGCCGACCCGCAAGATCTTGCAGGACCCGGGTTCGATCCCGAGCCCCACATGGCGCCGAGGAATCTAAAAAAAAAAAATTTTAAAAAATTTTTATTATATTAACTTACTTGTGTGTGGATTTGGGGGCGTGCCATAGAGTGTGTATGGAGGACAACCTGCAAAAGTCACTTCTCTCCTTCCACCATGGGTATCCCAGCAATTGAACTTAGGTCACCAGCCTAGGTGGCTAGTCCTGAAACCTACTGAGCTGTGTCACTGACACAAGTCAGGGATGCTTAACCTTAAGGTTCTAAGGACATTTAGTGGAAGAAAGAGATACTTATGCAGGATGAAAACAATGCATTTTTTTTTTTTTTTTACTAACCACTACCTAAAAGTTTCCACTTCCTTACATCAAGAATGCTGTAGCAGTAACCAACCACAGTAGTTAACAGATATCTTAAAATATGTAGAGGAAGATAACATTGCAGTTACTTCACGTATCTTGAAACGCCATTTACTCTATAATTGCTTATTACTATTAGGAAATTGTGCTCAGCATTCTATATGCTGTCAGTTCTTGCTTAGTGTGTAATAAAGAGATATATCCTTCACAATATCACAAATTCACTCTTTAAAACTATAATTGATAATTTATATATACATATTTCTTTGTATTTCTACATACTTAACTGTCCTAATTTTAATATATTTTGTGGTGATATCTGTTGTTATGTAGTGAAGTCTGTCCTTAAACTCATCATCCTCCTGCCTCAGCTGCCTTAAGGGCTGGGATTATTGGCACCATTGCTGCTTAAAAATAGTTTTGAGAGAAGTAGTCTACAGGCTTCACCAACTGCCAAAAATTTCACCCAATGGAAAAGTTAAGAACTCCTGTTTGACCTAAGGTTTCATGAGCTACTTTTACAATGGAGGACCAAGCTGTTACTACTTAAATGGAGGGTCTAACTTCAAGACCATGGGAATGAGATTGTAAGAAACCATATATGTCCCGTATAAATGCTAGTCTCAGAAAATAGTATTTAGACCATAGGAGTCTAGAACAACTCCTGAAATGGGAGAATTACTCTAAGTTTATGCTTCCCAAACAGGAAGAAGCTTCATTTGATCTGGGCCCGCAGCAGGCCATAGTAGAATAGTTCATTTAACTTGGTTTTTAATTTTTTTATTATTTTTTATGTGTATGAGTGTCCTGTCTGCATGTAGGTTGGTGCACCCATGTAGTGCAATGCTGCGGAGGTCAGAAGAGTGTGTTAGATTCTCCTGGAACTGGAGTTAAAGATGGTTCTCAGCCACCATATGGGTGCTGGGAATTAAACCTGTGTCCTCTGCAAGAGGAGACGGTGCTCTTAACTGCTGAGCCATCTCTCCAGCCCCTTAACTTGGTTTTTAACTAATTTATTTGAACAGCCACTTGTACCTAGCTTCTGCCCTATTTGATAGCCTACCTTAGAGCTAAGTTAATTTATGCCAAACACAAAGAAAGAGAAACAAGCTAAGTAACACAGAGAAAAAGATAGATGCATTATTCAGAACAGTCTACAGGACCTATGAAAAAAATATATCAATGACATAAAAACATCAGATCAAAAGTACTGGAATAAATAATATTTCAAGTAAAGTATTTGGAGCTAAATATCAAGAATTAATAATATGTAATCAGTTTGGGTCACAGATTGGTCCTGTCAATGGATGGTCCTTTATGGGCCAGGTCACAATACATATCAAGAGATTATTACTAATTCATATTGAAAATTTCCAGTTTTGTGTTCTTTCATGTTTTCATTATCTATTCATCATATGTGGATTGTGTGACACAAGGACACTTGCACACAAGAACGCATTGGATGCTGAGCACATCCTCCCACACAACCCTATTCTTTCCCACCTCTCTAGGCTCCACTGCTCTTCTTGATAGCTGCACATCTACTTTTTAGTTTGGACTTAAGGCAGAATAAAAACAGACAAGTAAAGTGATATAATCAGATGTCTAAAAGCATCTGTCCCAGGTCCTGAGGGGCCAAACTATGAAGACATCATGAACAAGGCTAGCCCATGTCCTGTGGAAATGTCTATCAGAAGAGAGAGGAGAAAAAGAAGTCAGATTACAGATGCTGATCCCACCTCTGGTGGTCCTTCATGAATCTGGTTGTGAATGCTGGACCTGCCCCTGGGCTGTCCTTTCCCATTCTAGTATACTGCTTTGAGTCCAAGTTCAACTGCAGACTCTGCTCTGACCAGGTGTGGGGCTGTGAGGCAAATACACTCTAGCGGTATTGTACTGACCAGATTTCAGGGTATATATACCCTAACATTCACTTCAAGTTTCTAAGGAGTCCAGTATGCTGAGGGTCTCAGGCTGTCGATTCACACGGTCAGCAGGGATCTTTTTTTTTTTTTAATTTTTTATTTATTTATTTATTTTTATGTGTATGAATGTATTGTCTGCATGCAGGTCTGCGCACCCGTGTCGTGCGATGCCGCGGAGGTCAGAAGAGGGTCTCAGATTCCCCTGGAACTGTAGTTCTCCTGGAACTGGAGTCACAGACGGTTCTCAGCCGCCATGTGGGTGCTGGGGATCGAACCCGGGTCCTCTGCAAGAGCGTTCGGCGCTCTTTAACCGCTAGGCCATCCCTCCAGCCCAGCAGGGATCTTTTAAAAATGACACCGAGGGACATAGTGCTCAGTTGGTAGCGGAAACAAAGCCGTAGGTTCAATCACAAGTATCGTATAAAGTCAGGCATGGTCCCATATGCGGGTAATCCCAGAATTCAGAAAGAGGAGGCAGGAGAATGAGAAGTTCACGGTCACCCTCATCTACATGAGCTTGAGGCCAGCCTGGGCTATACAGGACCCTGTTTTAGAAAAGCATCTCACTGTCCCCATCTTTCAGGTGCTAAGAGCAGCATTTCCCTAGGATTTCTACTCCCGCTGACGCTGCTATAAGCAGCTTTTACTTCCTTTGCTTCCTTACTGTTGTTTACAAAATGCCTGTAACTGAGAGTATAGCTTCTACTTTCTGAGGTTCTCTGTCTTGTCTTTAAAATATTTTATTTATTATTTTTTAATTTTATATGTATGGGTGTATTGCCTACATGTGTATAAGTGAACCTATGTCATGCAATGCCCACAGAGGTCAGAAGAGGGCATCAGATTCCCTGGAACTGGAGTTATGGATGGTTGTTAGCTGCCATATGGGTTCTGGGACTTGAACCTGGATCCTCTGCAAGAGCAGTCAGTGCTCTTAACCTCAGAGGCCTCTCTCCAGCCTCCTGAGGCTCTGTCTTAAGCACAACCCTTGGCTAGTTCCTGTCACTGGGCGCAGGGAACTCCCAGACCTTGGCAAACCCTCCTGAACAGGCCCTGTAGTTTTCCTTTTCTATTTCTTAAAGTTTCCTATTTTACTTTGATGCTAGACTAGAGATTTTTAACCATCACTCACCTGTAATGATAGCCTTTCTCCAGTTTCTTCTCTGGAGACACATGCCTGTGTGCCATCCACCACCCTAGAGTCTTCAAGTAAGTCTCCATCGTTTTTTAAAGACACAAACTGATGTGTGCAGAGTTGTGACCCAACTCTTTCTAAGAACTGTCTGAACATATTTTGGCAAAATCAGAAGTAGATGATGAAGCAGCTATGGGACCACCCAGGTAGCCATTGAACAAATGTTCCTTATATGACACTTCTGAGTGTGTTTGAGTCATTTCAAAATAAATTATAAATGTTCTGATGCACTGAGTAAACCACACAGAAAACACTTAGTAAGTATGGACTAGCAACCACTGGCACCATTGTGATCACTGTGATCCCTATGTCAAAACTAAAATTAATGAGTGAAAAGTACAAAGAGGTTGCATTAGAGTCGAGGTGAGCATAAGTTTTTTAATAGGTAGAGTGGGTGCTGGGAAGATGAAAATGTATTACTTCCCAAGGTGGCCGCCAATAAAGTAGCCAAATAACAACCACAATAGCAACCTGTGTTTACTGAGCACTTCCAAGGGTGCAGATGTGGTCCAAAGTTCTTTCTGGATAACCTCCTCATTTATGCTATTTGCCAGCCCTGTAAGGTGGGCACTCCACCTCTCCCCACAGTTGTGTGCCATCAGAGAACGACTAGTTAGTCAGGATGTTGCTGAAGAGGGTCAAGCCCACTGACTTTGCTCTTAGGCCTCTCGATCCTTGCACCCCTGGAATTCTGATTCAGTGAACATGTCACACAAAGGAAGTGTGCAGGTTGGGAGTCCTGGCTGCCTTATCCTCAGCCAAGAAACAGAAAGTCATTTTTGTTTTCACTCATCAGAAAGTCAGTACACATCTCCTTTCTCTTTCAAGTAGGAGACTAAAACGTCACAGGAATTTAATTATCTGTAGGCAAGGGGGTGATACGATCAAGAAAATGCTACGTTTCGATGACTCCATTTATCCGTTTTCAAATTTCTCATAAATTACAGGGAAACATCTTCCCCAGGCTGCCATTTGACCAAGAAATGTCCATGGTATATCTTTGTCAACATGTTTCAGAATATAAATCCAAATTACAAAAAGCAAAGTTGGTATAAAGACTGTCGTCATATATTATATATCACTTGGAAAGAAATATTGGTGACCTTATCCAGTATGACTGTTATAATAGTAATAAAATTGAATCTTGGAAGATTACACTTCTGGTCAAAGTAGTAAAATGTGACCTTATTCTATTCAGCATTGACATTTATTATATTAATTCATATGTAAAAAACTGCATTAAAATGATATTAAAGCCCTGGTTAGAAATGAGAATGTTCAAGAACTTCCGAAATTAGATTTAACTTTACCAGCCATTCATAGTATTGAGCCTGTTTGATGCAAATCAAACTAAATTTCTTTCACCAATCTCTGATTCAGTTCCCATTTTATTATTATCATCTCGTTCATACAGAATATATTTTTTCTACAATAGTTCTTCAAACATTTTATAAACCTAAATTCATTTTCATCATGCTCAGGAGGAAAAAAAGATAACAGAACAATGAATATACAAGTGTGATATGATCAAGCCACCTGCTCCTGTCAGGAAAATTCTCCTCTGGTCAACAAAATTGCAGTTAGTACAGTACACATGGGTATTGGACCAGGTATTAGGAAGGGTCAGGGTTGTACAGAATGTCTAGCCCACATGTAAAAAGGCATCATTTGGGGGATATTATATCAACAAAGTATTTTCATGATTTTTTTAGCTACTTGGGGGGGGATCGTTTTTTTAAGTTTCATTGAGAATTTCTTCCCTTAATCAAAAAGCTTTGGATATGTTCATTTTGGGGGGGGGCAGAGGCCAGCCATAAGTCTGATGGTTGTTATAGTCTAGGCTCACCATAATAAATCCCAACTCTATTTTCAGGCCTGTCATGTCAGTTGGTTTTTCATCACTATGACAAACTACCTGAGGAAAGCTACTTAAATTAAGAAAGATTGCATTTGGGCTCACAGCTTCAGAGGTCAGCTGGCTACACTGACGAGGACCTGAAGCCACACTGAAATGCCGTATTAGAATGGTTGTCAGAGGAAAGTAGCTTGCTTCAAGGAAGCAGAGGCAGAGAGAGAAAGGAGCCGAGAAACAAGACAAATCCTTGAAAAGCTGTATTAGTTACATTTCGTTTCTGCTGCTGTGATAAAAACACCATGACCAAGGCAACTTATAGAAGGAAGAATTTGGGGGAAAATATGGTTCTAAAGGGATAAGAGATTATCATGGCAGGAGGCAGTTGGAGCAGAAAGCTGAGGGCCCATGACTTCAAGCAGACACAAGGAGAGAGAGAGAGAGAGAGAGAGAGAGACTGGGCAAGGCGAAAAGCCCAGGCCTAATGACACTTTCCCTCCAGCAAGCCCATACCTCCCAAACCTCTGCAAATAGCACCACCAGCTAACCAAGCATTTGAATACAAGGAGTCTATGGGGGACAATTCTCATGCAAACCAGTGCCAAGGCATTTGTCAAGCTCACCTTCCATGGTTTCTGCTGCTTCCCAGTAGTCTGTTAAATTCTGGACTCGTCAATCAATGAATAAACTAAGTAACCCCATGAGCCAATCATGCCACCAAAGCCCCATCATCTGGCCACCAAGTCTTCTGGGGATGTTTCTTACTCAAACTATATAACATGTTCCTTTATACAAGTCTCACTGTCAGACTCCAAACAAAATTAGTATTTTTGCTGTGCATTTTCTCACTTCTTCAGTTGATACTGTTTTGTGCTCTGAATACCTTTCCACAAAGTGAAGCTAAGCCAGGTCATGATAAAAAAGCAACCCTCGATTGGGGTGAATGGTGAAACTACAGCAATGTAGTCTGGACACTCATTTGATCAACTTGATTGAACAAACAACCTGTCACCCCCCACTGGATGGTGGGGCTGTAGGTGTTTGGGCACAACAGCCTGCAGATAGGTTTTGCATGAAGGATGCTTGTACTCATGGATTATCACTTATAGCTAAAAATGAAAAAAAAAAAAACTGAGAGAAAGATGCAGGACAGTTATGGCAGAATGCATGATCTGGGATGGGGTGGGGGTGGGGGGGGGAGGGAAAGGGAAATAAGCCTGAACTGAATTGGAAAAAATGTATGAAATGCACAAAGCATCAATAAAAACTAATTTAAAAAAAAAAAAAAGCAACCCTCATCTGTCAGTCACCTGTAATTACAAAGGTTACTTCTCGTCTGTCACCTGTCTATTACGGAGGAGGAGAGATGAGCTTTCCCCACAGCTTGTTATGTAGGCATCCGGGCTGAGGATATAGTCACCAGCTTAAGCATTGTCAGGAGTCAGGCTGGGGGAAGAGTCTACAGAGTCTTGAAGCAGAAGTTGGGTGCTTAGCTCATTGTATCCACTGGCCATCTAGTCACATGGTTCTATGAGTCCACCATACTGATAAAAAGAGGAAGAACTTAATGTATGTAAACCATCACCGGGACTCATCTCCATGACCACAAATCTGATGATTCTTGCTAATCAAAGTGAGGCAGACTCTACCTCCTCCTAAAAGACATATCCCGTTAATTTGCTTAAATGAAACGGTTAATGTGGTTGATACATGGATCAAGTCATTTTCTTCTTCTGGCCCTTACAACTCTGTGAGATCTGTGTCTCCACTGGGATTCTGTGTTTCCTATAATGCCTTGGTGGATTAATTTTGCCTGAATGATTGAATAAGGCTGTCTATATAATGAGAATTTCCTCTCTGAAGACATTATATACTCTGGAGGCCAGTGATCCTTGATAAGTAATAAACCTGCTTTATTTTTTCTCTTATTTATATCATAAAGATATTTAAAACAACATTAAAGTGATCATAAAGATGAAATAAAAATGAGCCATAATCCCACTACCTTAAACCAACAAATGTTTTCATCCCTTTTCTCTCTAGTCCTGTTCAAAGGGCATCCACTTGCTTTATAGAGCTATATAGTGAGGACACAAAAGAGAGGCCAATTTTAAATAGAGGACAAGCGACTGCCGAGTTACCATGCCATTCACTGTTCACCTTCCCCAAGGCAAAGTCACCTTAGGTTACATCTTAAGACTGATTTTTATTTCCTACGATGTAAGTGTCAGTGATTTTAAGGCTTCCAAGCTATTTAACACAGTCATCATGATTCAGAAATAACAGTCTACCTTTTGCTATTACATCCACTTCTTAGCTCAGTTTTAGAAAAACCCACCAAGTGAGGGGCTTGGTATTCATCACAAGAAAAAGAACTAGTAGAGTACACTAAACTCTTGGACAATTTTGGAGAGTAAGATGGAGGCAGAGACACTGCCATGTCTTGGTCCACCATTTCAACATAATATAACACAGACATTTACATAACATGGTCTGTCATAGAGACATTTGAGACTGGATCCTGAATGGACCTTATTGGCCTTTAAAGCCACTTAACTAATCTATTTATTTCTCATTTTTTCTGGTTTTTGGGGGGGTCTTTTTGAGACAAGGTCTTCCTATAGCCCCAGTTGTACTGGAACTCACTATGTAAACCAGGCTGGCCTTGATCTTACAGAGATCTGTCTGCCTCTGCCTTATGAGTGCTGGGATTAAATGCATGTGCTATCACATGGTATTCATTATTTAGGTCATAGCTTTCTGGGGCAAGGAGAACACACAGACACAGACATAGACACACAGATACTCACCCCCAACATTTTCCTATGCTATCAAGCAAACAGTACCCAGAGTTGATAAACAATCCATATGTTCACATAGCACATCCAGCTTACTTAATATTGATAAATATTATACTTTGTATTCAGAGTCACTCTAATATGGAGAAGAAAGTAACACCTAAACACATTGCAATCTCATTAAATTTCAGAGTAATGACTTCTCACCTATTTTCTATTTTAATAACTGACAGATTATTAGGTTTTCAAGCTATAATATTTTAAATTTTATGTTCAGCTTCTCAACAACTTCTACAAGCTTACATAATTTATACTCTTACATTTTCAAAAGGGTTTATTATTTTATGTACCATAGTTATTGATCTGAATCAAATCTTTCTTACATGATTCAACAGAACAGAATGGAATAAAATTTGACCATTTGCAAATTCTAACTGCTTCTATAATTCATACAGCATGTGCCAAGCCTGCTAGATTATGAATAATATTAGATATTTTCCTAAGAGTCTAATAATACCTACCTCAAATATAAACATTCTCTGGAAATTTATCAAAATAGGAAAGGTACCCACAGACAATATTTTCTCATATGACTATAGACTGTTGGTAGCACATTTCTCTTCAATTTTAATTCCATCTCAATATCCACAAAGTGCTCACTGGTTCAATGGTTGTTTTCCCGAGTTGTACCTTCACTAAGGTACAAAACATTAAACACCTAGAATGCTGTTCAAACACTCGTAAGGGAGAAATTTTGGTGGTAAATGAAAGGAAAACATTTTTAGGCTGAAAAAGGTGTGGATAAGAATTTATAACAGAATGTTTCCATGGAGCAGAAGATGGGGCTATGAGAAGGAATTGAAGATTGATTAATAGCTACCGTGGTACAAAAAAAAAGTCACAGAGCACAAATGAAATGATGATCAAATTTGTATATGAATGATCAGATATATAGGTAAATATTATTAGATATTGTCAGATATACATAGCTCTCTCTCTCTCTCTCTCTCTCTATATATATATATATATATTTTCCATTCATGGTGTCTAAGAATCAGGAATTTTGGAGCATACAGCTATAGAGAGAGACAGAGAATAAATGAGTCAAGCAAAGCCAATGTTCCTCAAGGATATCAGATTAAACATCACAGAACATCATTTGTGCCACATTCAATTTACAAAGGTCCACCAATATTCAGGAAGAAGAAATGTATATTTCACCTCTTAATGAATGAAAGACTATCAACCCCACAGGATAAAAAGAGGATTAGGGTCGGTTGTGGTGGCTCACGCCTTTAATCCTAGCACTCAGGAGGCAGAGGCAGGCGGATCTTTGTGAGTTCAAGGCCAGCCTGGTCTACAGAGTGAGTTCCAGGACAGCTGGGGCTACAGGGAGACCCTGTCTCGAAAAGACCAAAAAAAAAAAAAAAAAGAGGATTAGGACAGGCATGTTCTATACACATCTTGGAAAAATCCTGTAAGCTATGTTTAGCCAGATAGGTCTTAGCATTGGCAAAGGAAGAAACCAGTCAAACTCCAGTATTTTCTAGGCATCTCCTTTGAGTCAAATACTATGGTGGATACTGAGGGCAAGACAAAATTCTCTTCCAGGATAGATTGTATCTCCCTAAACAGGCAGCTCGACCTCTGGAGGCCAAGGGAGTACAATTATATTCCCCAGATCAGCTAAGCAAAGAGAAGGAAGCAAAGTAGAGCCAGGAGGAATTTTAGGAGGACATTTTCTACCTTGTGCTATCTCAGATAACCTTAAAATTTGAGCAGATGCAGGACTGTGTGCTCAACCTTTGTGCAAGCCCTGTTGCATGAATGCATCAGAACTTGATTCCACATTTCTCTGTGGGTAAGCTGCCTGGGGTAGCGGTTCTTAACCAAACTCGATGCTGTGAGTGAGTGATGCAGGCGGATGTAAGATATTTCTCAGAATATTCATAGAGTGAATAGGGGATTGTTTCTACTTAGTAGACTAAAACTCAGATAATCAGGAACAATTCTACATGGCCTTCAGCAGTCTCCCACAAACGGACACATTCAACAAAGATATTGGCAAGAGAATTCTGGAAACCACCATTTTTCAGTGACAAGGATGGAACTAGGAAAAATAGGGCAAACTAGCCATGGGATATAGTAATTTAAGAAACTTGTATCAAATTTGTGGCTCTTAATGTCATGTCAGGACAGAAGGCATGGGGAAGGAGGAATAGTGATTAAGCACATGGCCACAATAGTGATTAAGCACATGGCCACGGGCCTGTAGGTAAGCATGATGAAGCACTTTTATCTTGGGATCAGCATCCATAGGTGGGAATAATAATAGCAACTCTCTCTTTGAGTTACTGAGATTCCCAAGGTGATAGGCTTAAAGCTCTCATCACAGTGTGTGACAACCTAATAAGTTGTCACCTATTTGAGGTATCACCTGGAACAAGGCTCTCTTGTTCTTCTGGTTCTCCTTCACCCTTTATTGATACAATCCAAAATGTTAGAGTCCAACTTTTCACCTTCCTGGGTCATTAATACTTCTGTGACCTTGAGGACTAAACCTAGCTACTCATGACCTGGTTTCCTTAAGTATAAAATTAAGAACATTCATCTAAGTCAGTGAGTGTTAAGCTCTGCTTTGAGAAGTGTTAGACTTTTCGAGGAAGTAGGCCATGCTGTCAGAGCCCTACAAACCTATCTCTCTTCAGCTGTCTCAGGTCTAATGTTTCATACCCTGAGCTTTGATATAAGATCATGTCTATCCCAAGGCTTTTTCATTAAAAGAAAATATAGAGAGTTTATAGAATAGTTATTGGGATAGTGTGTATCCTTCAACCTCTACAAGGCTGGAGAATTCAGGAAATCCAAACAGTAGCTGGTCAGAACCAGGAGAAAAGCTGCTGGTTCGTTACTAATCTTTACTCACTCACTTTCAGTTTGTCTTATTTTCCTCCTGCTATTATCAAAGCAACATTTGAGTAACAGGGAAAGCAAAAGCTAGCCCAACAAGTCTTCACACTGTGGACTCTATGCTCTCATAAAGGAGCATGGTTAGGAAAGTGTTCCAGGCTGTGTGAGGTCTCATGGGAGATCTTAGAACCAAATATATTAGGTTAGAAACATTAGCCCTGTCAGTCCTGGGGTCATAACTTTGACAAAGTATGTCACTTTTCAGAGCCAACTATCTTTATCCATGAGGTAGAAAAGAGATGAGTTCATACATTTGTATTGAAGAATCCGTTTTTTATTATTTTAACTCACTCAGCAAGTATTTGTGGAGAAGCAGATATGCAGTTTCAAAAGACAATAGTGAACAAAACTGCCTTTGATAGCAACCAGTCACCAAAGAAGCATTACTAGCAAGCTGTATTCCGTAAGAAGGCATAAGGTGCATTTATGTTTGCTAGAGTTAGTGTCTAGAAACAACACATTCCTAAGACATGCTAATTTCTTGCTTGCTTAACTTTCCTTTCCTCAAAACATTTAGCAATTGCAGAGGTGAAACTGTGCTAAAAATCATTATGTATAAAATCTCTTCTGTCTTCTCCCTTTATCCTGGGACTGGTGTTTGGCCTTTTGCTGTCACAATCTATGCAAGTGGTTTAGAAAGAAAGCTTCTACAGACAGAACTGGGAAGGCTAAGTCTGTATCACAAAGATCTAAGACTGGGAGTCAGACAGCAAAGAGGAAGAAAAGCTGGCCCAGGCAAGACCTAGAGTGACAGGCAGTGGGACTCTGGTGTGTGGAAGTTGCTGGAACAATTCCAGAACACCTTCACGTTGGAGAAGGACAGATGATGCACGAGGGTGGATTTCCTTTGCATTAATACTGAGCAGCTCAGATGAACTTTTCAATGCAACTTTGGGTAGAGAACAAACCATTTCAAAGCCTGAAACTGCATTTGGAACTCTAATACCAAGGCCATGCTCTATGGTTCTCCTAAGGGCTCAAAAGTAGAGGTTCAGAAAAATAATAAACTATTGATATGTGATACATATTGAAAATACGGCTCAGGGGCTGGAGAGATGGCCTAGCGGTTAAGAGCGCCAACCGCTCTTGCAGAGGACCCGGGTTTGATCCCCAGCACCCACATGGCGGCCGAGAACCATCTGAAACTCCAATTCCAGGAGAACTCCAGTTCCAGGGGAATCTGAGACCCTCTTCTGACCTCCGTGGCATTGCACAACACGGGTGCACAAACTTGCATGCAGACAGTACATTCATACACATACAGAAATATATAAAATTAATAAAAAAAAAGAAAATACGGCTCAGAAGTATTTTTCCAAATACTAAAAGTATGATGAAAAAGTACTGATGCCTTAGAAGCATATGTAAAACCCTTTAACACACATACCACCTACATCCAACCCTTAAACTATCCTGTTTGAAACCTACCTTCATATTTAACTTGCTTCAAGTGCCTGCCTACACAGGGCTCTTCCCAATGTGTCCAGGAGCACCTGCTAACTTGCAAATGAGCCCCTCCCCAAAGAGAAAATCAACTCATCATTACCTTGATTTTGTTTCTTTTATTGCTTTCCTTTTGGATCAGGGACTTCTTTCCAATACTAGTAATTTACAGTTCAGGAAAATGTCAAAGTATAGTAAAGCACTAAACGGTAATTACTGCCAGGGTGATGGACTCAAGCTCCTCAGAACCAAGTCTCCAGTTAATTAGCCACAGACCTATTTACCCTTAGGCCAGTGGAGACAGTAAGGAGAACAGGGTTAGAGCTTCCTTAGGTGACAGTCTGTTTTGATTCTAGTGTCTAAATCAGTCCACAGCCACTACTTCATCAGCCAGCAAAGACCAGAGGGAAGAGGGAGAAGAAAGTCACAGAGCTGACACTGGGAGAAGATAGGATGTGAGAGCCACCGGGCATGAAGGACACAGAAGAAACCTGACTGGCAAAGCCTTCTGTCAATTTTCTCAACTATTGAGTGGTTTGATTTATCAGCACTGGAAATGGCTTCTCTTAACCTTCCCTAATACACTTAATTTGGAAATAATTTCAGCAGGACAGGTAAGAAGTCAGATTTATTTGCAAATAAACATCTACTCAAAAACATTTTCTCTAGAAAAATCTCATTTTCATTTTCTCTGATTCTTATTCCCATTTCAAAGAAATACTTTGCCTATCTTTCGGGAAATACACACACTAAAACGATACACTGTGTTGTCCTCACAGCTGCTTGCTATACATCTTCTCCTACGAGACTCACTTTGCTCACACAGTTAGAGGTTACTGAAAGTGTGAACAAACACAAACACATGTTTGCCAGGGGCTACCGGATCAATCCCTGAGGAAAAGGAATTAGCTATTTAGGAGAAGCCACTCCCTGTGTTTTGTTTCTGTGCAGTGAAAAGACATGATATAAATTAAACTATACCAAATGGATACTATGCCCCCAGCCCCTGATGACAATTAAGAATGGAAAATGTAACCTCAAGAAACCTACTGAGGGTTATTTTGCTTCAAAATTCCTACTCCTCCAAATCCCTATAGAATGGATTTTTGGTCAGGCCTGCCCCAACAAAGTTTCACAAACTGAGCATGTTCAACCACAGACATTTATTGCCTTCTAGTTATGGAGGCTAGCAGTCCAAAAATCAAGGGGTCAGCACGAGAGATTCCTCCTGAGGGCCACAGAGAAGGAGTCTGTTTCACATCTCTCTCTTTGCTAACCAATGTCCATTTCCTTGTCTATGACTATTCTGCCATAAATATGATGATATCCACAGATGTCCATTTCCTTATCTATGACCATGCTGGCTGAACACACCTGATCCTAGGTGCCCATTTTCTTATGAACATACCAGCTGAGCATTCCTCATCCTAGCTGTCCATATTATCTCTGCCTCTTTAGTGCCTTTCTCTAGTTTCCTTTTATGAAGACAGCAGTTAAACTGGTGTCTGTTCACATTTGCAGACTTTCCTCTCCAAATACAATCACAATCTAAAGTTCCAGGCCAGGAGCCAAGCATGCATACAAACATAGACACAGACACACACACAGACACAGACCCCCCCACACACAGACACAGACCCACATACACACACATTTTTGAGGGGAGCTAAATCAATCCATAACAGAGAACAATGAAAAAAATAAAGTTTAAAGTTTTAATACATTCTATCATTTGTTGATATGGAAAGATGCAGTTGAAGCACATTTTATGACTGACAAAATAATGTTAAAATTGTTATCATAGGTTGAATGTCTTGACTATGACTTTGACTAAGCACGTAGGACCTAAAGAGAGAGAATTCTGAAACTCTCTGCTCCTGAATTTGCTTTGTGCTGATACAACCCCTGCATCTGGGAGATATGTGGACTGGTTGAATTATCAATGTTGGAACGGTGGAAGCATTTGAGCATATATCCTGTCCTCCTTTGCTCTGACATTGGGTGGTCATACCGAACAGCAGATGCAGGATTGCCACAGTGTTAAGATGAGAGTAAGGAAGTAAAGATGGCTGAGAAACATCTTCAAAAGTGTTCAACATCATTAATAATTAAGGAAATGCAAATGAAAACCACACTAAGGTATCATCTCACTCCAATAAGACTAGCCAAGATCAAGAAAATAAAAGACACCAAATGCTGGAGAGGTTGTGGGAAAAGGGGAACACTCATCCACTGCTGATGGGAATGTAAACTGGTACAACCACTGCGGAAAGAAGTATGGAGAACCCTTAAAAAACTCAAAATGAGCCTACCACCTGACCCACCCATACCACTCCTGGGTATGTACCCACAAGATGCATCCTACTGCAAATACATGCACAGCTATGTTTATTGCAGCTCTGTTTACAATAGCAATGAGCTGGAACCAACCCAAATGCCCCTCAACTGATGACTGGATGACAAAGATGTGGTACATGTACACAATGGAATTCTATGCAGTGGTAAAGAAAGATGACATCATGAGCTTTGCTGGTAAATGAATGGAACTCAAAGCCATTACGCTAAGTGAAATAACACAGTCTCGGAAAAAAAAAGATAAATGGTTTCCCTCATTTGTGGATGCTAACACCAAATCCCCAGTTGGCAGGCAAACTGAGAAACTTTAGTATTATATTTCATTGTATCTGAAAGCAACTGTGCTATTCCAATGTGAATCTCTTAATGGGCTCAAGTCTTACCACTTGTATTCATACACTGTAATTACCATATATGAATGGAAGATATGTATTCATATTCTATTCATATTCTTTTTACCAGCATGCAACTTTACTGTTAAAATGTGAATCTCTAAATGTGTTTAGGAATTAACCTATAGCTTATTTTCAGAATTTGTAATTTTGATTTATGTGTGGAGTGTATATATGCATATTTTGGAATAATATAAAATTAAAGGGAACAAAAAAGAGAGAGAAAAACATGGGTCTATATTTGATTAATGTATATTTAATTGATGTGAGTTTAACAAGTATCCAATTTTGTCCAAACTCTACCTACAAATTATGTGGTATTTTAGGACTTAGTAAAAGTAAAAATTTCTATATTAAACAACATTGGTTAAAAGGTTTTAATAAAAATGGTAATACATTTAAGTTAATTGGAAATATAAATTGTTGTCCACATTTGTTTTACTTAAAATTTGTATAACAGTAACTTTGGGATTAACGTATACAAATGTTCTCTATAATTTTTGTGTTATACAGTATCGTATTGTAACATTCTCTTTTACTTGTAGGATAATTTAACTTAAGGAATTAAGTTTGCTTCCCAAATTAACAACATACAGTCACCCAAAACAGCTTGGATAAATTTAATGAAATTTACACCTTGATTCTTGCCTATAGGTATGTGTACTACAACTGCCTTTTTGAGACTCATGGGTCAAAAAAATAAAAACCTAAAATAAAAAGGGGGGATACAGTTATATATTAAACCTTTTTGTCAAATTTTTCAATTTAAATCTTAAAACTAACTACGGAAAAAGATTTGTATGTTCCCACAGGTCAAAACATCACCAACTTAATGGCTGAAAAATAAAAGATACAGCTTTGCATTGTGCAGGATGTACCAAGAAATACCAGCAGAGAATTTGGCCCATCTAAACATTAAAAGGAAGAAAAGCCTCAGACTGCTACAGACATCAAACATTTCTGTGGATCCTATTTGTAACAACTGTTTATAATGAGTCCTAATGAACCGTACCTTCCAGATGCCGCAAAGTTTTAATATGAGAGGCTTTCTTACCTCCTTTTCATAGAACAAAGAAAAACATGATGGTAATGAAGTCATTCCCTAACTGTAAATTAGAGCCAACTGTTATAGAGGTAATCTCTTATAAAACCAGTTTAACCCCTTTCTTTAATTGACTAATATACATAGGAACTGTGATAGTATAATTCTCTATTAAGAGCCAAATATAATACTAAAGTCTTTATAAGCTGTGTAATTAAGCAAAATATATTAATACAGGAGAGCTCTGATACCAGCAATGGATTACTCTGCCAAGGAGATGTTGGCCAGGGGATCCAAGCCCCCCTAAAAGGTAAAGGCTTCTTGCCTGTAAACTGGGATACCTGCAAGAAGAGAGGTGGTAAGGCCCTGGCATCAAAGACCTGATGTAAACATAGGAAAGATGTATTGAGACCACACCCAAGATGTATTGAGACTGCAAGTGTACGGTTGGTCTCTGGAATGCCAGAGAGTGTTACCAAAGGCCACTAAACCAATAAAGCAAATATTGGTCTCCTTGAGTCAAGCAAGACTCATCTGTCAGCATCAGCTACACCTTACCTGCCTGGAAATACTGTGCAGCAGTGGCAGCCATATGTCTGTATATCCCAAATCTAATTGGCTATTAGCTCTCTCCTTGGAGGAATAATTCATGGCTGATGCCACAAGCTTACATCCTCTAGTGGTTAGGAGATGTTATAAGCCACAGTAAGACCTTGTCATCTTTTACAGAAAAACTATAATTACTAGATTAGCATATCATCCAAACATCTGTGTCTATACCAAAGTAACCTACCATAATAATTAGTACTGTTTAGATACCTGTATATCTAATTGCTTGTGTTTCATTAGTAGGATTGAGAGGTTATTCCTAGACAAACTGTCAACCCATGAAAGGAAACATCCTGAACTGATCAGAGTCCAAAACAACATTTCCAGAGAAAGTAGACTGTTTTGCTTCTCGTCCACCTGTGCCCCTTTTAAAGCCTAGGGAACAATCTGTGGGAAAAGGGACGTGGTAGAATGTAAGGGCTGCGACTGGGGTGAATGGTGAAACTACAGCAATATAGACTGGACACTTATTTGATCAACTTGATTGTACATACAAGTCCCTCCAGCTGGATGGTGGGAGCCTTGGGCTGTGTGGGTTTGGGCATAGCTTCTTGCAAATTGGTTTTACATGAAGGATGTTTGTACTCATAACTTATTACTTATTGTTAAATAATGAAGTAAAAAAATATTAAAAAACCTGACCAAAGCTGTAAACTTGTGCATCTAAAAGATTATAAGACTGAGAAAAAGATGCAAGACAGGACTTAATATGTATGACAGAATCCATGAGCTCTGGCAAGGGGTCGGGGGGCATGAGGGGTGGGCATGGATGGGGGAATGAGTCTAAATTTGATTAAGAAATGTTATATGAAATGCACTCAATAGAAATTAACTTAAAAAAAAAGATGGGATGCAACATTCCAGCCCAGAGCAGTAGAAGCCATGGCTGAGTTAGCACAGACCTGGCCAGTCTGTTCTTATCATTTCCTTGTGACTCAACACCCCTGATAATTCTGGAAATGAGTGACAAGTGTTAAGACTTCTCATTCTTTCCAGCTCTTACCTCATTTTTTGGAATAGTGCCCGACATGTATCACATAAAAATCAGCACAACTCATAAAATGGTACAGTATCATTAGCTCCATTTTAAGGATGGAAAAACTGTGCTTTGGAATGATTATCTACATTGCTAAAGCAATCAGCTACTATACACTGAAGGTTAAATCTGAGCCAGGGCAAAATAAATCCCAAGTATTTTAACCCTAAGCAACTGTGTCTCTTTTAGCCTCAGAACATCTGGCAAACAGCTTTAGAATATATGTGTATGTATACAGATAAGTGTATATTTGTATGTTTAAATGAAATCTTTATTTTTTCCCAAAATATATAACTAATGTTACTCTTTTAGCAATAAACCTGACACTGATTAAAAGCTTGCAGCTTTTACTTACATCTACCTTTGTGACAAAACCAACAACACAATACACATTTGACATGTTAAGGAGCCTTTGTGTGGAACAGACAATGCATAACCCACTTAATTACTTGGTTGATTTTATAGCTTCAAAATAATAAAACAGAATAATCCAGATGACAGCCAACGTGGTGAGTGATATTTTAACATCCATTCAACCCTCAAACTGTGAAGCAAAAGTACTTATCCAAAATTCGATACTTTCAATTTTTCTTTTAACTGTTATAAGTCAAAACCAGCCAGATTGATTTTTTTTCTCTTTGACTTCTCCTAAAAAGTTCATTCCAGAACAGATTACATGTGCTTCTCTGCAGCCTAGAAGAAATTTACAACCAAGTAAAGCCCTAAAAATCACAAAACATGGGTTTGTTGGATAAGGGAAAAGCATTTGACAGATTTTTAATTACAGAAGAACAAGTCTGTGTTGACAGATGAGCTGTCATTATGAATTAGACTTCAAAGTTTCAATTCTTTGATTAACTTTTACCCAGTAGCAGCCAAGAAAAGTTTTGGAGCAATGTCTTTAGTCCTTGAAGTAGAAGAAGACAATGCTCTGGAAGCAAGCAGAACCCCACGAGAGAGCACTGACACACGTGAGTACAAGAAGCCAGGGTTCATTGCCTCTGAAATGCTACAAAGAACATGTGGCCCTCTTCTCCTACTCTGTTACCACCATCATATCCAGGCTGTCAATGGTACAAGTGATGATGATGGAGGAGGGACGAGAAGAAGAAGAAGGATAAAAATAGCATCTGGTAAGATACGCAGAGATTGATCTACCAGAAAAGATAAAAAGTTCTTAGGATACAAGACCTTACTGATACATATAATGATAAAAGAGACTCAAATCCACATTACATATCTAATGTTACTATCACCGGTTGCTACTTCTTTAAAAATATTTTTAATTTTATATATGTGTCTGTGTGAGTAGGTACCACATTTGTGCAAGTCCTCCTAGAAGCCAAAGGATGGTTTCAGATCCCCTGAAGAGTGATGGGTAAGGTTGTGAGCCACCCGACATGGGTGCTGGGAACTGAACTTGTTCTTCTCCAAGAGCAGGAAGCATTCCTAACCACTGAGCGCTCTTTTCCAATCCCACCACTAGTTTTCTTCTAAGTGATAAATTAGCAAAAATAACCAAGAAATGGTGCTGGAAAGATGGCTTAGTGGTTAAGAGCACTGGCTGCTCTTGCAGAGGACCCAGGTTCAGTTCCCAATAGCTACATGACAGCTAATGATTGTCCCTAACTTGAGTTCCAGGGGAATCTAACGCCCTAGTCTGACCTCCACAGGCATTGCAGAACACAGGTGCACTTACACACATGCAAGCAATATACTTATGCACACAATGTAAAAATAACAAAGGGAAAATAACAACCAAGCAAGTAAAAAAAAGTGCCTCTCACAGGTCTGTTTACCTGCTTGTTAGATTGCTAAAATTAAGGCAGTGTGAGGAATTTGATGATGCCAGGCCTAAGAACATGGGTACCTCACAGGAGGAAAGCCCCTAGCAAGCAGACAGTGATCCCCTCTGAAACCCACTGCTCAGGAAATCAAGGACAAGCTAAGTTTGATGAATTGATACCACTTGGACTCAAGGGCTTATCTATATGTTTTTGGTTATTTACACTGGCCATGAAAGAAAAACTAGAGGTAGGAGAGGGAAAGAAAGGGAGAGAAGAAAGGAGGAGGAAAAGAAAAGAAAAGAAAAGAAAAGAGAAAAGAAAAGAAAAGACAGCAGCTATATAAAGAGCCTTGGAATTTCTGTTTTACAAGATGGAAAAGTTCTAGAATCAGCCACACAGCAAGGTGAAGAAACTCAAAGCTATTTAAGAGAACACACTAAAAATCTGATAAAATAGCACATTGTATTTTAAATGCTTATGATTTAAATTTTTTGGACATGGCCTTGCTCTATCTCCCAAGCCTTGGTCCTTCCAGCCTCCTGTCTCTGGCCTGAAATACTAAGATGACTGGAGTATACTGGCATACCTGGCTACATTCAAAAAAATCACCTATTTTTATTTTAAGCATATTAGTGTTTGTCTGCATATAGCTAAGTGCACTCATTCATGCAATGCCTGCTCTGCAGAGGCTAGAAGAGGGCGTCGGATCTCCTGGCACTGGAGTTATGGGCAGTTGTTAGCTACAATGTAGGTGCTGGGAACTGAATCCAGGTCATCTGCAAAAGCAGCCAGTGCTGTTAACCACTGAGCCATCTCTCCAGCCCCTGAATAATTTTTTTTTTTTTTTTGTCTTTTTGAGACAGGGTGTCCCTGTAGCTCCAGCTGTCCTGGAACTCTCTACGTAGACCATGCTGGTGTTGAACTTACAGAGATCCACTTGCCTCTGCCTCCAGAGTACTGGGATTAAAGGTGTGAGCCACTATGCCTCGCAATACATTTTATTTTTAAAGTAAAATACCCCCCCCAACTCTTGTTCTCTTTGCTTTCACGTCATCCCAAGAAGATGCATGCCTCCAGGGCGTGAGGAAGCCAGTGTATCCCAGGACAAGCCAGAAGCCAGACTTGAAAAGAATCCAATGTGTGGCCAGGGAAGAATACAGTCTGGATAGTTTCCAAGTTGCTAGAAGATCTGAAATAGAGAGGTGTGGAGGAGAGACACTTGTGGAGCTGCAGCCCCCAAACCCAGGGTTAAGTGAGTGATTATATGCATTTGGTCAACCCTAACTTTGGTTGGCTGAAAACTCTGCCCCTCTAAAATTTTCTCTATTATTAATGATAAGCTAGCATTTCTAGAAAAATGTACAAACTTACATTATATTTCAGCATATAATTTCATACCTGAGTAAACAGGCGTTTGTGATTAAATGTATAAATTAAGGTCATCACTGAACACAACAGGGAACATGGCTGTTTTTCAGGTACTTTCTTCATTTACTAGTTTCTTCTGCCTTTTGGCAATGCCCCAAGCATCCTGCATACACTCAGTGTCACCATTGTATAGAACTGAATGTTCTGTATGAAATGAAAATGGTGTTCAATGGATGGGTAGATTTCTAACAGGAAGCCAATCAATTCAGTGAGTGTGGTCAAGACAGCTGTGTTGCAATGCCATAACCACGGTCCAGCAGCATTACTACAGGTCAGCCTGTCCTCAGAGTTTACAGGCTGGGCTAAAAGCATGCTCTGTGTGCTGATAGCTGGGGTGTGCCCAACACCTGCCTGAGGAATATATGATGTTCTCCAGGCAATCCCATTACTTCTCCTGGTTCACAGACACTAGGGACGTGCTCTCAAATTTAAGGGGAAAAATAAAAAAGACAAACAGATCTAGCCTCTGGCTGAAAAAAGGACAGGACAAGTCAATGAGAAACACTCTTATTCAGGGAAACAGAAGAGAGGAGGAAATAAGACAGATAGGAGTGCCCAAGAAAGCCAGTGACCTTTCTAAGTAGTAGAATAGATAAACTCTGAAACATAGGCTTGGCGGTAGGGGTATTGTTGGTGTTTTGGTTTTATTTTTAACCAGTGACTTCCAAGAAAATTATGTCAGCATTTTCTGACACATGTATCTATCTCCCTGAGAAGTGCATCGGCAAGTCAGGTGGTAAGTACTTTTTATGCAATCCCATGACTTATTTACCTGACCTAGTCATCAGCTGTCTCATATCCAACCATACCCCTTATGCATTACAAGATAAGCAAAGGTTATATGATTTTAGGAAATTGAGCATATGAAGCAGAAGGTCTCAGAATGACCATGACTATTAACTGCCTACTTTCACATATTGGAGTGCTAAATCATGTGTGGAAGTAAGCAACTTAAACACACTCAGGAGAACGCAGTCTTGTGATATTTCCTGAAGAATCTCATGTGTTAAAATGTGGGCGTATTACAGTGATATCCCACCAAATACAACGGTCAGAGCTTATTATCTTCTGGCTTATGGAGACTAATTCAGTTCTCAAATTATTCTAAAAGGAAAAACAAAGATTTGACAGTCTACCCATGTCCTTACAACACTGCTTCTCTCCAAAGGTGCCACCCACATTGATCTGGAGGGCGACCCTTACTGACTCTTGTGTTGGTCACTGGGATTAGCTTCTCAGTGCTTCTCCATACCCCTTTCATTTTGTTCTATCTGACAAAGTCTCCCTAGTCTCAGCCCAGGTGGAAGTCACGATGTAGACCAGGATGACTTTGATCTTGCAGACCTGAGGCTGCACCCTACTGCCTTCTCCATACCTTTTTTTTTTTTTTTGCGGTTCTTAGCCTCCGCCTTTAATGGCTGTGCTATCCCCATAGCACGCCATACCTATTTTAATGACACCCAGGCACACTGACACTGTTAATTAAATGATAAAGAAATGATTAAATGATTAAATGTTAAAGAAATGATGACTAAATCATGTTCAACCTTGGACCTCCAGCAGTGAATGTAAAGGCAAACTTCTGGAGAGTGAGCCACTGAAAACAATGGGGAAACCATAGAACAGTCCAAGGTAATCTTTTTGCTAAGTTTGTAGTGTGTTAAAACTACAGCAGGCAAGAACCACGATGGAAGGCTGCTGGGGTCTCAGTGCACTGTATGTGGTAGCCAGGACATGGCTTCTAACCTAACGATAAAATAACTGACACACAGAGAAGTTATGCTCATTCACTCCTTTAATTCTTCAACTAACCCTTTTACGTAGGTACAGTTACTATTTTCCACCTCACAGAAAAGAAAGACACTAAGAGCCCTAACCTATAGACTGGATTTAAGGCGATGATCCCACCTGACTCCAGAATTCTGGCTCTATTTTTTTTTCCTTTGTGGTGGTGGGAATTGAACCCACAAAGCTACATTTCCAAACACACACACACACACACACACACACACACACACACACACGCACACATATATGTATATATGAAAGATAGATCTAAGTGGCCCAGAATGGGCTCAAAAATCATGATTTTGGGGGCTGGAGAGATGGCTTAGTGGTTGGGAGCACTGAGTGCTCTTGCAGAGGACCCAGGTTCAATTCCCAGCACCCACATGGCGGCTAAGAACCGTCTTTAATTCCAGTTCCAGGGGAATCTGACGCCCTCTTCTGACCTCTGTGGCATTGCACAACACAGGTGCACAAACCTACATGCAGACAGTACATTCATACACAGAAAAATAGAAAAATAAAAAATAATAAAATTGATTATTTAAAAAAAATCATGATTTTCCTGTTTCAACTTTCGGAGCAGCTTGGTTTACAGGCTTGCGCCCATAACAAGCAGCTTAGTGTTCTGCTCCCAGTGTTGTCCTGCCTCTCAAGCTTTCTGTTATATTATAAAAAGGACATGTATTAGCTCATTAGGGATACTTAATTAAGTACTGTAGACTGGACTTTAAAGGGGGCTAGAGAGATGGCTCACTGCATAAAGTACTTGCTGCACCATCACAAAGCCCTGTGCTTCCATTCCCAGCAGACACATTTTAAAGAAGCCAGGCATAGCAGTACATGACTGGGGTCCTAGTGCTGGGGATGCGGAGGTAAGAGAATCCCTGGGACTTGGTGGGAGACAGCCTGAGCAATCAACAAGCTCCAGGCTTTGTGAGAAACCATGTCTCAAGAAATAAGGCAGAGGGCTGGAGAGATGGCCTAGCGGGTAAGAGCGCCGACAGCTCTTGCAGAGGACCAGGGTTCGATCCCCAGCACCCACATGGCGGCCGAGAACCGTCCGAAACGCCAATTCCAGGAGAACTCCAGTTCCAGGGGAATCCGACGCCCTCTTCTGACCTCCGCGGCATTGCACGACACGGGTGCACAAACCTGCATGCAGACAGTACATTCATACACATACAGAAATAAATAAAATTAAAAAAAAATTTAAAAAAAAAAAGAAATAAGGCAGAGAAGAGATGGCTCAGCCATTAAGAGTACTGACTGCTCTGCTAAAGGATCCCAGTTCAAGTCCCAGCCCCCAAGTGGTAGCTAACAACTGTCCTAACCCCAGTTCCAGGGGATCTGACGCCCTCTTCTGGCCTCTGTGGGCTTTGCACAACATGGGTGCACTTACATACATGCATGCAAAACATTCACACATACTAAATAAATAAATACATAAATAATTTAAAAAGCAAAAAGGCAGAGAGCAACTGAACAGGAAACCTGAGGTCAATGCTGACCTCCATGTGCACACATGAACACACACATATGCACACATGAACACACACATATGCACAAAAAAAAGCTTAGCTTTTCATAGTCTTGCAAATACTTAAAGAATAAGATCTGCAGATGGTCTTCCCCTGAGTACTCGCTGATGTCCCTGTGCAGTACCCTAGCCTCTTCTCTTTGTAAAGACATGTCAGATGGAAGGAGAACCCATCCTAATGCTACCATCTTAATTTATGGTTCCAAAGCTTCTATCCAAGGACACTCATGTTCTGGGGAATTGGAGGTTAGGGTTAAAATATGTATTTCTCAGAGAATGCACTGTATCCCACGGCAGTAGGCAAATCAATGCAAAAGAGAACGGGGCTACCAAGCAGAGTAGCGGGGCATCGAAGTGAAGGCCGAACTGCACAGGGTTCATTTGGGGTTCATTTGTGTTTAGCAGGTTCTCAGAATGTGATGTGCAGAGATCATGTTTATCATGGGAGTGAAGGGCCTGCGGGCTTGGGTCCTCTGAGGGTTTCATAGCGATGTGCTCTGATGACATTAACTTTGTCTGGCAACAGCCAGCATGATTCCTTTTATGGCTTTAGAAAGAACTTCAAAATAAAGCATTTGAAAATCTGTATGTGAAACTAAGTGCAAGCATGTGCCACTGTTCACAACCAAGCTCATGGACTGAATTTACCCCAAAGGCCTAGAATCGAGGTGTGTAACTGGAATTTTAGTACAGATCTTGTGCATGTTCATATTTTTCTTGCACTATTATGCTTTTGAAGTCTAGTTGTAAATGCACGTGTAGCTTTGGATCTGAGTTGTCTGATGCAGTCTGCACAGTCCATAGGTAACTTTGTGCATGTGACATGTGGCCAATATAAGTAAACTTAATTCTCAGTTTTGGTCTACTTGTAATTAAATTATTATTCAATTATTAAGTGCTTTTGAAATCCTTTTTTGTTGTAAGGATACTTGTTGGATTCATTAGGACTTATGCATTTCTTTTGCTTTGTTAGGTTTCTATTTTATGAAACCCACATACAATTATTTCCAATGAAAATTTGCCATCTGGGGCTGGAGAGATGGCCTAGCAGTTAAGAGTGCCGACTGCTCTTGCAGAGGACCTGGGTTCAATCCCCAGCACCCACATGGTGGCTGAGAACCATCTGTAACTCCAATTCCAGGAGAACTCCAGTTGCAGGGGAATCCGACACCCTCTTCTGAACCTCCGAGGCATTGCCCGACACAGGTGCACAGACCTACATGCAGAAGCACATTCATACACATAAAAAATAAATAAAATTAAAAAAAAGAAAATTTGCCATTGATTTGAGATATTTTTTTTATAAATTTATTTTTATTTTTTTAACAAATCCAGACCTGTGTTCCCGCACATTCCAGCACCCCACCAGAGCTCATGCATTCTGCCAAACATGCTTTTCATCTCTTTCTCGATCTTTCTCAATATTCTCCATGAGGAAGTTGACTGTTTTTTTTTTTTGTTTGTTTTTTTATTTCTGTATGTGTTTCAATGTACTGTCTGCATGCAGGTTTGTGCACCCGTGTCGTGCAATGCCGCGGAGGTCAGAAGAGGGTCTCAGATTCCCCTGGAACTGGAGTTCTCCTGGAATTGGAGTTTCAGATGGTTCTCAGCCGCCATGTGGGTGCTGGGGATAGAACCCGGGTCCTCTGCAAGAGCGGTCGGTGCTCTTAACCGCTAGGCCATCTCTCCAGCCCCAGAAGTTGACTGTTTTTAGCAGAAGTTCACTGTTTCAGTCAGTTCTTTGATGCAGTCCTTTCTGTTGTTGTTGTTGTTGTTGTCGTTGTTGTTTCCAATATGCATTACGTCCAACTACTTTGAACAAAAGCTCAGGGGGCCCCACACAAGAAATGCTTACAACTAGGTAATTGGCACTAGCATCCACAGATGAGGGATACCATTCATGTTTGTTTTTCTGGGACTGTGTTACTTCACTCAGCATGATGTCCTCTAGCTCCAGCCATTTTCCTGCAAAGCTTGTGATGTTGTCTTTCTTTACTGCTTCATAGAACTCCATTGTGTAGATGTACCACATTTTCTCTATCCACTCGTCAGTTGAGGGGCATTTAGGTTGGTTCCATCTCCTTGTTATTGTGAAGAGAGCTGAAATAAACATGGCCGTGCATGTATCTCTGTGGTGGGGTGAGTCTTGAGGGTACATGCCCAGGAGTGGTATGTCTGGGTCAGGTGGCAAGTTCATTCCAAGTCTTCCAAGGGTTCTCCACACTGCTTTCCATAGTGGCTGTACGAGTTTACATTCCCACCAGCAGTGGATGAGTGTTCCCCTTTCCCCACAACCTCTTCAGCACTTGGTATCATTTGTTTTCTTGATCCTAGCCAGTCTTATTGGAGTAAGATGATATCTTAAAGTGGTTTTCATTTGCATTTCCTTAATGATTAGTGATGTTGAACACTTCTTAAAGTGTTTCTCAGCCATCTCTAATTCCTCACTTGTGAAGACTCTGTTCAGTTCTTTGCTCCATCTATTGAGTGGGTCATTTGTTTTCTTTTTTTCTTTGTTTTTTGAGTAGTTTATATATTCTGGAGATCAATGCTTTGTCAGATGTATCTGCAGTGAAGGTTTCCTCCCACTCTGTGGGATTTCTCTTCACTTCCTTGATTGTTTCTTTTGATGTACAGAAGCTTTTGAGTTTAATGAGGTCCCATTTGTCAATTGTCGACCTTAATTCTTGTGCAGCTACTGTCTGATTTAGGAAGTCTCTTCCTACACCTATGTCTTGTAGTTTGCTGCCAACTTTTTCTTCTATCACCTTCAGAGTTTGGGGTTTCACGTTGAGGTCTTTAATCCATCTGGAGTTCACTTTTGTACAGGGCAAGAGGTAGGGGTTTAGTTTCATTCTTCTACAAGTGGTGATCCAGTTTTGCCAACACCACTTGCTGAAGATGCTGTCTTTTCTCCATTGTGGCTTCTTGGCCCCCTTTTCAAATATAAGATGGCTGAAATTGTATGTGTTCAGATTTGGATCTTCGGTTTTGTTCCATTGGTCAACAGGTCTGTTTTTGTGCCGGTACCAGGCTGTTTTTATGACTATAGCCCTGTAGTATAGTTTAAAGTCTGGTATAGAGATTCCCCCTGTGTAGCTCTTTTCACTCAGGGTTGTTTTGGCTATTCGGGGTCTTTTGTTTTTCCAAATGAATTTAAGAACTTTTGTTTCCAAGCCTGTGAAGAAACTCTTGGGGATTTTGATAGGGATTGTGTTAAATCTATACAAGAGTTTTGGTAAAATGGACATTTTTACAATGTTAATTTTCCCAATCCATGAGCATGGGAGGTTTTTCCATCTTCTGATGTCTTCTTCAATTTCTTTCTTTAAAGGTTTAAAATTTTTGTTGTAGAGGTCTTTGGTGTCTTTGGTTAGGTTTGTTCCTAGGTATTTTATTGTTTTTGAGATTTTTGATTTGAGATATTCTATAAATATAGAATATGCCACAAATGCTGAAGACAATACAAAGAAGAAATATAAACTATACCAGTGATAATGGTTATGGTATTATACTGAGATAAAACAGAAGTCAGAGTAAATAAAATATAACATTAATTTCAACATGTAATTATTTTTGCTTTTGCATGGTGAAATAGGTTGTGATTTTTATTTTATAATGTAGCTCCTGAGAGACTGACTTTGAGCTATTCCTGTGGTTCACAACATGTTTCCATCTGACAGTGTTGTTCTAATTCTTTCTGATGTCCATTTACTTTTCCATTCTCTTACCAGCAGGCAGATATTTTTACTGTTAATACTTTGCCATATTAAGCAACCCTCAAAAACCCTGTTTCCATGCATCCTCACTAATGTTTACTATGGGACTATTTTTTGCCATGATATACAGAGTAGTGTTTATCATTTAAATATTCATGTTTCTGAATGCTAATGAAGGCTCAGTACAGTAGCATATGACTGTAATCCCAGCACTCAGCAAGTCAAGGCAGAAGGATCATGAGTTCCTGGCCACCTTGGACTGTATAACCCAGAATTTATCTGAAAAAATTAATTCCTTATATAAACTATTCATTTAGATAAATTGCCCTTTAAAAAAGCATTTGTTATGTTTTATTTATTAATTAGCAAAGAATAATCAATATAAGCCTCTTGTTAGCTATGATACATAGCTCCAACATTTTTTTTCAGTTTATCCTTTAATATTTTCTATGCCTACCTTCATTAGAAACAAATTTTGAGGAGCTAGAGAGATGGCACAGCACTTAAGAGTACTGACTGCTCTTGAAGAGGACCTAGGTTCATTTCCGAGCATCCACACGGTGGCTAACAACCATCTGTAACTCTATTCTCTAGTTCCAGGGGATCCCATGCCCTCTTCTGACCTCCACAGGGATTGAACAACAGGGGTGCCCCTCTCTACATCTAGGCATTATACTCATACACATAAAATAAAAATAATAAATATTTTTTTTAAAAAAAGAAACAAATTTTGAGAGGCAGGGGAGCGAGCTTACTGGTTAAGAGCACGTGTTGTTCTTTCAGGTGACTAGGGTTCAGTTCCAGCACTCACATGGTGGCTCACAATTGTCTACAGCTCCAATTCTAGGGGATTCGACATCCTCTTCTGGCCTCTGAGGGTACCACACACACACACACACACACACACACACACACACACACAGACACATAAAAAGGGAACTTATTTTTAAAAGAATGAAAACAAAATTTTAATTACAATTAAATAACTTAAGTTTTAGCTTTGTATTTTAGAAATTTTACTCCACCAATAAATTGTAGAGAAATAGCAAGTTTTCCATCTTGGATGGTCATTTTGCCTTTAATGACTGGATCTTTTTATTTTTTTTTTAATTTTCTTAATTTTATGGGTATGAGTATATTGCCTGCATGTATGTAAGTGCACCCATGTTGTGAAATGCACGTGGAGGTCAGAAGAGGGCACTGGATCCTCTGAGCTGGAGCTATGGATGGCTATTAACTGCCATGTGTGTGCTGGGAATTGAACCGGGTCTTCTATAAGAGCAGTCAGTGCTCTCAACTACTGAACTATCTCTCCAGACCCCATTGGCTGGATCTTTAATCCATCCTGAGTTCCTATAGACTAGAGCAGATGGAGCCCCTCTGTTTTGGGGTCAGCTACTTCCCTCTGAGGGCCAGCTACTTTTCTCTGGTCAAACCTGGAGTTTCACCTGAGTGGTGTATTTACATATAACACTGTGTATAAGCTGCAGCCTCCATCCTAAGCACTTTATGTAATTTTTTTTTTTTTTGGTTCCTAGATCCCAGGCACACAAATACTGTCTTTCCATTCTACCAACTACTGGGATTCTCTAGTGCATTTCCTGCCTATGGCCTTCTGTGCTGTCTTTTCCTGGGTTATCTCCTATTCTCAAGGAGTTTATGCATTCTTTCTGGACACTGACCTAGATTCACATATCTCCAAGATCATTCATAATACCTGACAGCTGGAAGTGCTCAATAAATAAACCACACAGCAAGTGACATCACGGACAGGACATCTGATTCTAAAGACAACTCTGTTGGTTAATTCATATATTGAAGCAACACATACTGAACTTGTCCACTGTTTGGGGCCCTGACCTAGATGCCAGGCAACTAATGAAGGGAAAGACAGCATTTGGGTCCTTGTGTGTTCCTAGTCTGGCAGGAAAGACAGATGACCGACACTTTCAATTTTAACACACGACTTCAATACTCTGCTGAGGGAAGGGCTGCTCTGGAGCTGCTTAGGAAAAGAGTACGTGATAGTCTTTGTGTGAGGAAAAGGATAGATTTCTAGGTAGGAGCTATGTTTAGGCTGAGCCTTAAAAGCTGAGTACTGGCTAGTTAAACTAATTTGGACAGAGGCTCCTCTATACCTTGAACCCTCAGGTAACCTAACTTAGTGTGTAAACAAATTCAAAACTGAATTTGAGTGCATCTTTTGTAACACTTAGCTGAATCAGAGCCAATTACAAAGTTCAAACTTCAGCCATTCACAGGCCAGTAGCAGATCAGACCATGGCCAAAACAGGTAAAGTCCAAGCCTTCCCAACGAAGTTATCTCTGTGGCTTAGTTCCACTTTTCCTCTAATCCTGCCACTGCCCACATTGAAAGGCAGAGCTCTCCCGGCCTCTACAGGTTCTTCTTTGCCCCAGTAAACTCAAATCCAATCCACTGAATACATTTTAGTTAGCAATAGGAACAGTGGCACTCCTGGAAGGTACTGTCCTCAGCGTCAGGAATGAGAGCCCTCTGCTTTTCCTCCTGGGGATCAGAAGGCAGCAGTTAAGAACTTAGGAAGGAGACAAGCCTTCGGATCTCTTAGGAACCCACAGACCACAGAGCCTCCCCTTTGCAGCCATCAGCATCTCCTCATCCAGGGCTGTGACACAAGATACCAGTTCAACTTGATTCTCAGATAATTTTTTTTCTTTCCTTTTTATACTTAATGCCTTCCACAATACAGGCTGACTATCTTTTATTCAAAAATGCTTCATAAGGTGTGGAGATGGCTCACTCAGTTGGTGAAGTGCTCGCTACCATAAACATGGGGACTTGGGTTCTATCTCCAGAAGCCATCTAAAGCAATCAAGTGTGGTGGTATGTGCTTGTGATCCTAGTTCTGAGGTGGAAGCGGCAGGTAGATCTTAGGACCCATGGACAGAAAGCCTAGCCTAGGAACAAACCAAAGGTCTGGGAAAGATTAGGTCTCACAAAACAAAACAATACAAACAAATAAACAAGAAAGAAGCCCAAACAAACAAACAAACAAACAAACAATAAAGCACACACCAAGATCCAAGAGTGACCTTGGACCTCCACATGCATGTGCACAGATGTGGGCATGCATTTTCATGCATATATATATATATATATATATATATATATTCCTGCACACACATGGACAGTCATATACATATATGTCTGTATACATAAATAATTGGGACTGAAGGTGTTTCATATGAGGATATTTGCATATACATAAAATGAAAACTTGGGGATGGGACCCAAGTCTAAACGCAAGATTTATTTATATCTCATATATACCTTACACACAAGGTCTGAAGGTATTTTATCCAATACATTTAATTTTGTACAGGCCACCAAACTTCTTGCTGTGGAATTTTCCATTTGAGGTATCATGCCAGCATTCAAAATATTCTGGATTTGGGGCTTTAGGATTAGAGATGTTTAACCTGCACTTTCACCATCATCTAACAAAGTATATATGTTGTTTATCAGAAACTCAAAATTAGTTGGTTAGCTCCTATTTTTGTTTGTTAAATCTAACAACTCAAGACACTTAGAATTTAATATTCTGCCTAAAGCACAATTTTCATGTGACCCAGCTGTTCTTTAGCTTTCCAGTTTCCGTGTAGCACAGGCTGTGCCTGGCTCCCCATGTGCCAGGGACTGTGGCCTTCTTCACCCAGCTCAAGCTGCCAAGTCCTACTCTTCGTTCAGTTTCATCTTCGTGAGCGACTTCTCTAAGCTCACTGCTTCCTCACCAGTGGACTCTCCTGTACCTGTCCACTGTGACTTTAGCTCAGAATTTCCTTTCTGTTTGTCTTGCCACTGGGTGAAGGACTTCTGCCTGTAGTGTCATTGTAAACCTAGCCTTCAGCACGTCACCCATCACATAGAAGGTACCCAAGGCATTCTTATCAAATGACAGAATTAAGGGTGGTATTTTCTCTGATGTCCTTGGGTGCTGTCATTCCTCAGCATGTGAGCTGGATAGAGGAAGAAAGGAAACTTTCTGCACAGCTCTGTCCACAAGGAAAGATAGACAGGAGGCCATAAGGCTGGGAAGATGGACAAGACTACCAACTGCATTGGCTTGGGAAAGATCTCTGTCCAGGTACACACAGAGTAAAAGAAGTCAAGTGTACCAATCACTGTCTCCTTTTACTTTATCTCCTTTTTCTTTTCTTCCTTCATTCTTTCCCTATTTCAATCCTATATGGTCTCTACAACACTAAAACTTCAAATGTTCATTCAATACAGGAAAAATGTTTACTTGGAACCATACACATTCAAAAAGATACAAAATTTCAGCCTGGCTACATAGGTCTCCACAGCTCAGGCCAATAGGCACTTCACACATGTAAATTAGACACCATAGCCATTGTATTCTGTAAGAGATTACAGGGAAGGAGTCGAGGACACCTAAAAGGTGAACACCAGCAATAAGTTTTGTTCAGTCCTTGAAAACAAATTCTAAATTTGAGCTATTAAAGGGAATGGAGTTGGCTTAATTTGATAACAACTTCACATATGAATTATTTAGCTTTTCTATTCAGAATGTTTAAAAAAATTTGGAATAGATTCAAATTTCCTTTCAGAACCAAATGACATGTTTGCAAACAATTACTGGAAAGAAAAATTAATATACAAAAGCAAAAGAAAGAAGAAAGGTTGCAGACTATGAAATTTTGGAGCATTATAAACTTCCTGAAAGTGACTTGTCCCCAATATACCATCCCTCCCCCCCACCCCAGTGAATGGCCTCAACATTATACAAAACTCTGATTGGTTCATAATAGCAAAGTGAGGAAGTCCCTTCCTTCTGTACCTTCACAGCTGTGTAGTGCTTTTCCTAAAAACAACACCGAGTAACAGGAGAGTTCCTGTCTGATAGGCTCATTAATAATTCCCACACCCTAGCAGGAGAGATGATTCAGCAGTTAAGAGCGCCAACTTCTCGTGCAGAGAACCCGGGTTCAATTCCCAGCACCCACATGGCAACTAAGAACCGTCTTTAACTCCAGTTCCAGGGGAATCCAACACCTTCTTCTGACCTCTGCAGCATTGTATGACACAGGTGCACCAACCTACATGCAGACAGTACATTCATACACATAAAAAATAATAATTCTCACACTCCTTGTGACTGTGGAATCTAGGCACTGGTCAGGTACAGGAAAGTCAGCCTGTGCTTGGACATGGTGTGCTTAGTTGCAGTGTGGCAGTGGTTAGTTACTGTTGCTTGTTTCTTTAAAGCTTGCATATTAAACCTTATGTAGAAAAATTTCATTGAATTTTATGTTTCATACATAATTTTTCAGTCAGTCTTAAACACCTTTATACCTGCTTCTCCCTTGGCACCCTCCCACACCACCCCGAGTTCACGCATTCTCTCATTTGTGCTAGGGTCCATTGTGCCAAGTTACTCTCCCTGCCCGCTCCTCAGTGCCAGCTCATCCCCTAAGCCTATTCAGAGTCTCTTTTCTAAAAAAGGCCAGGTCTTCCTCACCTGACTGCCATCTACTGCCAAGATTTCCTACCTATCTCTGCAGCTCTGTGCTGGGTTTCTATCCAGCTGAGCTTGCATGGGTCTTGTGCATACTGATACCAATGCTGTAGGTTCATAAGAACAGGACCCCAAGAGCTTATATGACTCATTTACTATCTTTTCATTCCCTCTTCTACAATGTTCACTCAGCTCTGGGTGGGTGAAGCTGAATATAGGCAGCTTGTCCATAGAACCATGTTCTGTAGACTCCTAATCTTCACAGTTTGGCCATTCAGGCCCTGTTGAATCCCTGGTCTCTTGTTGCATGGAGGAGCTTATATAGAAAATTTAAACTTTTGGGGCTGGAGAAATGGCCTAGCGGTTAAGAGCGCCAACCGCTCTTACAGAGGACCCGGGTTCGATCCCCAGCACCCACATGGTGGCCGAGAACCATCTGAAACTCCAAATCCAGGAGAACTCCAGTTCCAGGGGAGTCCGACACCCTCTCTGACCTCCACGGCATTGCACAACACGGGTGCACAAACTTGCATGCAGACAGTACATTCATACACATATAGAAATAAATAAAATTAAAAAAAAGAAAAAAAAGAAAATTTAAACTTTCGTCTTTAGCATATACAATTACGTCATTACCCATTACTGTTGAGAAGCTGGTAGTGCAGCTGTTATTTTCTATGTGAAGGAGGCCATGAGGTAGGAATGACAGCTTTTGCTGCAGACTCCAAACTTTCACTGCACTAAAGTAACTTGCCGTGCAGGGGCATGTGTCCTGCATGCCATTAGGAGTTCTCAAAAAGCATGTCATGGCAGCTCTGCTTTGTAGCACAGAGAAGTGACATTCAAGTGGGCTCCTTGTACTCTCCTCATGCTTTGGCACAAACACAAAAATGCCTCTGAACACTATTTAACACACATGGCTAAGAAACACACAGACACATGGACACACACACACACACAGACACACACACTAACACACTATACTACCAAAAGCAAAATGATACCACATGACAAATGCCAGGTGAAAGGCCATTGTCTTCTAAGTTTCAGATGTATTCCCAGGACTTTTGGTCAACTTCTGTGTCATCAAGGTAGTGTGTCACAAAGTTTAGATGCGGTATCATTTGAACCAATAAAATGTATTGCAAACTTGGATGAAAAAAAAAAAACCAGGGAGGGTAACAACATTTTTCTGGGTCCTGGGTATGTGGCAAACACCAGGCAAAGCATTTAGCAAAAAAAAACCTAAATTTTATAAGATAGTTTCACTATAGAGCTCAGACAAGAATGAAAGGTGAGATGTTCCTGCCTCGGTGGCCTGAGTGCTGGAGCTGAAGCACGACTAGAGACAAAGTGTTCATTCAAACTTGGGGACCAGCACAGCCAAGGTCAAGTTTATTACTATTTAAAGAACCCATCCTGAGCTCTGGCAGATGAAATGGACAGGTGACAGATCTAGCATTTTGCAGAGCAGAGCATCTAACACAGAGCAGGTTCCAAAGTGTGCAGTTTGTGCCATGCACTGTTGACCCCATCCATACAGGCAGGTACTCAGCTCTGGCTCCTGAAGCCCCAGTCATAGTTCCAGTTAGCTGGCCATGAAGGAAATGTTGTGAAGGGTAGGGAGAACTGAAAAGGGACATCAGCTTTAAGACATGAGAGGTTAAGTGCACTGACTGACTACTCTTGCAGAGGACCTGGGTTCAGTTCCCAGTACCCACATGTCAGCTCATCATTGTCTATAACTCCAGTTCCAGTGGATCTGAAGCTCTCTTCTGGCCGCACTCTGTGGCATGGGTGCACTTACACACATGCAGATGCATGTATATAAAGACCTGTATAGTGCCAACAGTTTTATGAAACCTCCACCTATGGGTGTCCTGAGGCATTTGGGTAGAGGTTCATCTCTGGTTTATTTCAAGTTCAACTTGACTGCAGCTCTTCCAGACACAGAGAGAATGGCTTCTAGAGTGCTGCTCCCAGCGATTTCAGAGTAGCCTAGAGAGCTCCTTTTGCTTCTGGCTCTATCACTTTGGATTTATATAATACTAGAAGGTTCTCTGTCATTGAGTATGTTGGGAGGGGTGGGGAAGAAGAAGATATAGTGCTCAGGCTGGTTCTTCCTACCATCCTGCCCTGATTGTAAGAAGCACACAAATTCCCTGACATGCCTTCTTATGCTGTGAGCTTAGATTTCACCCCAAAAGCAGAGACTGGACTCGAAGTAGACATTCTTGACTCAACCACAGCACCAGTATTGCTGCTACTCTACTAGCCAGACCCTTGCCAAGTGCTGAAACGATGCCACGGCCAATCGTGATGCCACACAGATTTTACATTCTGACATCAGGAAAGCAAACACATTTCTCCAAGAATCTTTGCCAGCCAGGCAGGAGGACAGATACTACTAGTATTCCAAATGAAAGGAACTGTCCATGGGAAATGGCAGAAACAGTGTGAAGTGGGGCAGGGAGGTAGAGCCTTTTATTTTGGGAAAGGTGTTTCCAACATGGTAGGTGAAAAAAGCCCCTTCTCTAAGGTTGACTAAATCCAATAAACTTGAGCCACTCCCAATTCAGGGAAGAGATGGAGAGAGCGACCATGTCTGGCAGGCCAGAGATGGAGAGAGCAGCCATGTCTGGCAGGCCAGAGATGGAGAGAGCGGCCATGTCTGGCAGGTCAGAGATGGAGAGAGCGGCCATGTCTGGCAGGCCACTCTCTCTGCTCTGAAGATCTTGCTGCCTCTGCCTGATGGTTTCAAAATCCATGCCCTGTGAACTCAGAATCCTATAGTCCCATTATAAACTGGAGTCATATCCACAACTATGTCTGACTTTACTCCTGGTAGGAGCTTCTGGGTTGAGAGAATGTGTAATAAGAGAAGGGGAATGCATTTTCTGAACACCTTCAATGTGTCATCCCAGGCTCATCCTATGCATTATTTTCAGCAAATTGCACATCTTCATATTTTTTATTTGATTTATTTTTATTTTACATGTATAAGTGTTATGCCTGCATGTATGTAAGCACATATGTGTCATGTATGTAAGTACATCTGTGTCATGTATGTAAGCACATCCGTGTTGTGCAGTACCAGAGAAGGACAAAAGAAGGCATCAGAGCCCCTGAAACTGGAGTCATAGGCAGGTGTTAGCTTCCATGTGGGTGGTGGGATTCTAACCTGGGTCTTCTTCAACAGCTAGTGTTCTTAACCACTGAGCCATCTCTTCAGCCCTAAATCACACATCTTTAAGAAGTACAGTTTTCATATAACCACTGAAGAGGAAGTTGAAGATGTTAAATTAGAACCCTAACTTCCAGCAGTGATATTATTAGGAAACAGAATATCAGTAAGATCTGCAAAGCAAGCCATTTCTCATCAGTCGCTTCAAATTTTTCTGCACCAACAACCAAAACTGGCCTCCTTTTCCTGTCCCAGAGAACCTTGTTAAAAATGCTACTGTGTCCTTAAACAAAAAGTAGCCTATCAATACAATGGAATATCATTGGCTCATAAAAGTAATGCAATTCTGTCATGATACATTCATCACGGTTGAACCTAAAATAAAATGTTGGATGAAATCAGACAGATCACTTGGGAAGTAGAGGCAGGGTGATCAAGAAAATCAAAGCTAGCTTTGGCTACATGGGAAGTCTGAGGCCAGGCTGGGCCACATGAGAATTGGACTCAATCTAGCTCCCCCAGATTAGGAAGAAATGTGACAGACATTAATGAATAATCACTTTCTGACTCTGCTAGGATGGGGCACTATAATAAGCAAACTCCTAGAGGATGAAAAGTACAACTGAGGTCTGCAGGAGTGTAGGGAAATAGGAGAGAGAGAGAGAGAGAGAGAGAGAGAGAGAGAGAGAGAGCGCTTCTGTGCATCAGGTACCGATTCTCTCTGGAGTGATAGGAAGTTCTGGAAATGGATAGCGAGAATGCTTGTATAATGCTGTGAAAATATTCAATGTTAATGAATGACTTACAGAAAAGTATTAAAGATGGTAAATGTTATGATAAGTATATTTTATCCCTTGTTAAAAACATTGCCTGTTTTCTCCTTTTATAAAAGCCACATATGTTCAGATTTCTGGGATTTTTCTTAAAATTTAGCTCTAGTCAAGTGTAAAAGGACATAAGAACCTGCCTCCCCAGACGGGTTGACTTGTCCCATCAGAGACATCAAGACCACTGTTTGGAGAAGGATCCTAAGGATGCTTCCAGATCCAGTGGGAATGAAGAACGTAAAACCTGCTCACAACATGACAGGAAATGTTGGACAAAATACAAAAAACTATGTTTAATTTCTCTTAGAAATGGTAAGAACTTGGGTGGACAGCTCAGGATCTAGATAGACCAGGGTTCTATGCTGTCTTCCAAAAGCAGAGAAACCAAGTAAGCAACAGAATCTGGGGGAAACAAACTATCAGTTAAGATCTGCAAAGCAAGCCATTTCTCATCTGTCACTTCAAATTCTTCTGTACCAACAATCAAAACTGGCCTCGTTTTCCTGTCCCAGAGAACCTTGTTAAAAATGCTACTGCAGGGGCTGGAGAGATGGCCTAGCGGTTAAGAGCACTGACTGCTCTTGCAGAGGACCTGAGTTCGATCCCCAGCACCCACATGGTGGCTGAAAACCATCTTTAGCTCCAGTTCCAGGGGAATCTGACACTCTCTTCTGAATGCGGCATTGCACACATGGGTGCACAGACCTACATGCAGACAGTACATTCATACACATACGAAAATAAAATAAAATTTAAAAAATGCTACTGCATCCTTAAACAAAAAGTAGCCTATCCATACAATGGAATATCATTGGCTCATAAAAGGAATGAAATTCTGGGAAAATGGCAGAGATTCGTTATGTGCATGTCTTTACGACATCTGCCTAGAGAGCATTTTCAGTTAACCTTTGTTTTGTACTTACAGTGCCAGATGTTATGCAAGCTTGCCACAAATATCCACTCCTTTCATAAAACTTAACTATTTGTTAAGTCTGAATTAGTGCAACTTCAACAGGGCCTTGTAAGGTGTTCATATTGTGCATCTTCCATAAAGACCATTATTTTTATCTTTGTGTGTCTGTGTGTAATGTGTGTATATGTAAGGTATATATGCATGTATGTATGTATGTTCATTCATGTATGTGCAGGTGCCATAGCACCATGTTCAGGTGTGGGGCCTCACATTCCATCTTGCTTGAGACAATGCCTGCTGCTTGGCACTGTACACAGCACGCCACCTGGCCTACGAGCTTCCAAAGATTCTCCTGTCGCTGCCTCTGATCTCAGCCTTGAAGAACTTGGATGATAAATGTGTATCATCCCACAATGTCCAGCTTTAAGTGGCTTCTGGGGATTTTAGCTTAGGTCTTCATACTTGTGAGGCAAGAACTTTACCCACTGAGCCATCCTCCCAGCCTCAGTCCAACTTTAGTTCATGGAACTCACAGGGTTCATATTATACACCATGAACTTGTCCTCTCCTTTTTTACAAACATGCAAAGACACATAGGGGGAGATCAGTAGTCATCCAGTTCCTAGAAGTGGTAGGAAAATGGTAATGGACAAGTGACATTACTAGCCTTGGGAAACTAGACATCTTCTTGAATCAGAAGTAAAAATAAAGAGCAGACTGAAAAGTATAATTAAGAATAAAAAATAAAATGCAGAAATCCTCATTCATATTGCAAGGAAAAGATTTCTTTGAAAAAGCAAGCCATCCTTCAAACTGGAATCAACTTCCTAGCTATCAAAAACCCAATTAAAATGAATTTACCTCATAAAATCAATACTTGGGGACTAATTAAGGATTACTAAATTTGGCGTTATTGATGGCTTGGAGAAAACTATCTTTTTAAATATGTATTTCATTGCCCAGTCCCATAGTCCTAAGAACTTGCCCTGGATCCTGGTAACACATGGTTTATGAAATGATTAATCTTGTGCATTAAGTACTTTATATGTTAGAAATATTAGAATGTATATCAGTTGTTCAAGGTAAATGATTTTTCATAGTTTCTCCTAAAAGTATACTGCCAGCTTTGAATAAGTTAGATGAAACTTGAAGCACATTTGGAAAGAAAATAGGATTTTCAGAGAAAAATGAGATTCTGAGCTACAAGGATTCAGTACAAGTCATATTTAGCCACTTTCAAATTTTAAGACTGTAGTACAACTTTTTGCCCCCAGTGTGATACCAAATTAATGTTTCATTCTGCTTTGACTGGAGAGTACTTGTTAAATTTAATCATAAAGAAGAATCTTTTTTTTTAAATTTTTTCTATTAATTGCTTCTTGTGGAAACCTTCTTTCAAATCTCAGAAAGGAAAGGCTGTTCATTTTATAAACTAGAAATGGGGTGAAGTTGTATGAAGTTGTGTGAAGGGGCCAGGGCGTGGCTGCCCGAGGAGTCCTGTCTCTGCCAGGCTCTATTTAGAGCCAGGATTGGCTGAAAACCCTGTGGCTTTCAAGAGTACAAATGAAAGGCAGAGTGACGATGGGCCAGCACTGGACGTTTTCTAGCAAGAGCCCAGGGGAATGAAATCTTTGAAGCAGGCAACTTCCATGGTTCTGAGGAGATCCTCATAGGCGAGCTGTAAGAGGGCTGACTGGGAGTCATACTGAGACTCTCGGGGAAGAGATGGAAGTGACCCTAAGCCCCACCCTCCAAGTCTACCTCGCACAGCCTCTGAAAATGCTCTCTGGCAGCCCTCTGGTTTCTTCTGATTTGAATCTTTCTGTAGAAGGGTTGGTTCGTAGGGATGGACAGCTTCCTAAGCTAGCGTTCTTATTTCACGTTCTTCCCCTCTAGAATGGAAGATTTTCTCCATTCTGCAATAAAATGCAAACTTTGAGCATTTTGTATTTTTCCATTTCAATTCTCTGTTTTGTCAGAGAGTAATTATAGCAAATAAAATATTGCAGCTGAATGTAAATTGTTAGGCAACCAGATCACACCAGGAGATTTTTCTTCCACAAGTTTTACATCACAGCATCTTAAATATTCAAATATTGCCAGGCAAGTAAACGGGGAGGGAGGGAAGGCTCTTGGCTCAAAGCATTAATTGTAAACAAACATCTCGCTGTTATTCAGATCAGATGCTAGGAAACAAATGATGTTTCCTTTCAAATAAGACAAATATATTGTCCAGCGGGAAAGTAGGGAGGAGAATCACACGGAAATTAGGAGGACAGTTACAATACCAGAGATAAATTTCAACCAGAATGGGAAGCAATTCCTGTGTAGGAAGTAAGAAAAAGGGAGAATTACAAAAGGGAACTCAGAAAAGAAAAACAAACAAGAGAGACTAATTTATTGCTGGGGGGGGGGAAGCTATCTTTCATGTTGCAACACAAAAACCTGACTCAAAGTAAGACATTCCAGGAAGAAACCAAGCCGTTTCTAACACAGCAATTCTTTGTCCTTTGGTTATTACTGGGAAGGTAGAAAAGAAGTGAATGGTTAGCCAAAACATCACGAATCAATAAAACAGCAATCAAATCAGCTCTGATTGAGTAGTGAATGTGTGCTAAGTTACAACTACAAAATTAGACATGGACTTCAGTGGCACTTGACACCAGGATGGAGAAGTGTGCAAACGAGGATCAGGGAGGATGAGCGTGTGTCCTGGTACTGCGCAGTTATGAAAGTCACAACTTGGGATTGATGACACTTAGAATGAACTTATTTTTTTTATTTATTTTTGTATGTGTATAATTGTACTGTCTGCATGCAGGTCTGTGCACCCGGGTCGTGCAATGCCGCGGAGGTCAGAAGAGGGTCTAGGATTTCCCCTGGAACTGGAGTTCTCCTGGAATTGGAGTTACAGATGGTTCTTAGCCACCATGTGGGTGCTGGGGATTGAACCCCGGTCCTCTGCAAGAGCAGTTGTGCTCTTAACCACTAGGCTATCTCTCCAGCCCCATAGACCGAACTTATTAAAGTCCCTGCCTAGCACTCCCCTTTTTAGAACACGTTTTGCTTTCTGAAACCAGGCAAGGTCCTTGATGCTTTGGATGTTTAAAACAATCCACTAAGATGCCCTCACCCCCAGCCCAATCCCCAGTCCTACCTCCACTCTACCCTGCTCCCAGGGGCTGGATGGAGAGATGGCTCTGGGGTAAAGAGCTGTTGTTGTTCTTTCTTTCATAAGACGGGTTTGGCTCCAGTACCCATATAGCAGCTAACAACCACCTGAAACTCCAGTTACAGAAGTTATGCTGCCCTCTTCTGGCCTCTGTGGGCACTGCATGACATGGGTGAACTTACATACATGCAGCCAAAACACTCATAACATAAAATGAAAATAAATAAAACTTTTTAAAAAGGATATTTCTCCCCTTAAATCACTGAAAGAAAATAAAATGCAAAAGTTAAGTTGCTTATCTTATACCAGGAGCAAATGACAAGGCCTGACATTAAGCCCTGTCTCCCCTTCCACAGACACCAGCCCATCCCTGTCACAGGAGTAGCGATTTATCCTAAAGATATTCCTCATTCCTTTGCTATTCCTCAGAGCCAAGCCCAAGCCAATTAAAACATACACAAACACAGTGTGCTGGATAGCTTTAGTGTCAACTTGACACACCTGGGTTGAGGGAGCCTCAATTGGGGAATTGGCTCCATTGGATTGGCCTGTGGCCACATCTGTGGAGTATTGTCTTGATTGTCGAGCAGTGTGCGAGGGCCCGGCCCACAATGAGTGGTGCCACCCTGGGCAGGTTGTTGTGTACCGTATAAGAAGGCGGGCTGGGCATGAGCCAGGGGAGCAAGCCAGTGAACAGCATTCCTCCATGGCCTGTGTTTCAGCTCCTGCCTCCAGGTTCCTGCCCTGAGTTCCTACCTTAGGCTCCCTAAGTGATGAACTGTGACCCAGGAGATGTAAGCTGAATAAACCCTTTCCTCCCCAGGTTGGTGTCTGTCAGAGTGTTTTGTCACAGCAATGGAAGACGAACTACAACACACAGCAAAGAGCTTTGGGAAATGGTCCTCATAAGAGAGATGCTTCCAACATGATTGAAAGAATGACGGGTAGTGAAACAAAAGCTTTAATTTGTTTTGTTTAAATTTTCGTCAGGACGAGAAATCAAATTTGATGGAAAAACCAGCCTTTTGAACCATCTAGGACTTAAACATTGGAGCTTGTAGACACTGGTGGTTATAAAGGCACCAGAGAAGTAGGTTAAACCTGTCCAAAGGGGTGAGGAGAAGTATGGATGAAGGATGGAGAGGGAGAAAGATCGAATAAATGGACATAATATGCTCCAATCTAAAGCTCTTTTCTCTTCTAGTATGTTACTGAGCTATTATAGGAAGAAAAGAGAAGAAAAAGAGAGGGGAATGTCACTGAAAATGTAAACAGACTTCAAAGTCTACTGAGTGTGGAAGCAAAAATACTTCAACACACATGGATGGAAGAACCAGAAGGGACAAAATGCATCTTCATGAATACACACAGAGACTGGAATGAATTTCAAACCCTCATGAATAGTGACATATTGAAGGTTCGCTCCAACCACTGTAAAATTTCTATAAAGTGAGCAAGTTCCCAAAGCCATCTAGTTAACAGAATCAACTATGGGGAAACATGGGTAGGTTTAACAATTATTGGATGAGACTGCATATAGCAAATAAGAAGAAAGAAATCTTAGCATTTAAAGAAAGTGATATACCCCAGATTCATTTCATGAATTAGAAGAAACAGCCCAGCCAAAATCTTCCTGGGTAGCAGGAACACTGGCTCACCCATGTTCACCTCACACCATCTGTCTCTCTGCCCTTCAGACAAACATGAGAGGCAGAAGCTCAACAACCTAGAAAAATCCATGTGACAGATATGGCACCAGATAGTTGAGAAACCCATGGAGTAAAGAAGCAAAACTGAGGGAAAGAGATGAAAAGATTTTTCTTTACCTGGCTGTTGAGAAGGAAAATTTGCCAAAAGCTTTCAGGCTTGACAGACATCTGGTAACCTCTTACTAATATGGGAAATTAAAAAAACTTAACTCCTTAAGAATTACAAAAATAGGCCATCCATGGTATACAATTGTAAGCCCAGGACTTGGGAGGCTGAGGCAGGAGAATCTCTATGAGTTTAGGGCATCCTGAGCTCTGTAGTGAGTTCCAGGCCAGTCATGGTTACATGGTGAGACCCTGCATCGAAAAATGAAAAAAGGAAAAAAAGAAATGCTGGGTGTGGTAGCTAATACCTTTAACCCTAGCACTCAAGAAGCAGAGACAGGTGGATTTCTGTGAGATTTAAGCTAGCCTGGTCACAGTTTCCAGGCCAGCTGAGGATATAGGGAGACCCTGTGTCAAAACAAACAAACAAACAAACAAACAAACAAAATGCCTGAACAAGTGTAACAATTCCCCCTGCATTATTGTATACAAAAACTAAACCTGGGGCTAGGGATGCTCTATAGGGGTAGAGCTGTTTTCCACAAATGAAGGTTTGAACCCCATCAACACAAAAAGAACAAAAAAAGGGGAAACTCCACTTGTCCACAACTGGGCTAAGCACATTTTGGGTTATCAGTACAAAGCTGATTGTAGAACCACGGGGCAGGCTACATCTGTGCTTGAAGACACCATTTATACCTTCCTTTTTTTGAAAAGAAGGAAGGTATAAATGGTGTCAAGAAGGCTAGGGCACTGAGAAGAAGATGGAAAGATCCCCTCTTATAATGCCCACATGTTGACACTATGCATAATTTCTGTTGTGAAAAGTTAAGGGAAAAGCTATTGTTTGGAAGACAAGAGACTTGTAGGCCACCTTGGAGTAGGGAAGGAAGCCTTGAATTGTCTTCATGTGCCCCTTGAGCTGAGTATTGTGTGCAAGCACTGTCTTGATTAAGATAAATCGGGAATACAAATGAAACATGGAAGTAAAATAATTACCTAGGAATGATAAAACAATGGTGTTCAGAACAGCGTATTTTGAGCTTTGGATGAACATGGTTAGCTTAGAGTTAAGTTTCAGCTGCAAGGAAAGGAAGTGGTGTCATGGTGTGTCCTGGCTCTCACTTCGAATTTTTACTGCATCTCCAAGGCCTTGAATTCAAACCATACGAGGAACATATACTCTTGTTTCCTGGTATTGACAATAACTCCTGGGTTTTGTCCTAAGTCTAAACAGCCATTGTACCATCAAGCTCCTTCTCCTAGTTTCTTGTCCTGTTATTGTGGTCAAATACTCTGACAGAAGTTACAAGAGAAATAATTGGGTTATTTTATCTCAGGTCAGGGGATGTCCATCATGGCTGGACAGCAAGAGCTTGAAGCAGCATCGCATCCACAATCAGGAAACAGAGAGATGAAGGCAGGCTGCTGCTCAGCTCCCTTTCTCCATCTGCACAGTCCAGAATCTCATTAGGGGACAGGGCCACCCAGAGTGGGTGGATCTACCCAACCCAATTATTCACAATAGTTCCCCACAGGCATGCCCAGAAGCCTCTCTCCGAGGTGATTCTAGACAGTCTCAGGTTGATAATTACCATCCACCATCACACCCTTGAAATTATGGGAGAAGTGTATGCGGAGGCTGCCACGTGACCTAACTGGACAGGTTCTAGGGCTATGGTAGCTAGTGAATGCTCAAGTTCACACTGCGGACTTGAGTTAAAGCTGATACCACACCACCACCACCACCACAGAACGAAGGTAATCCACCTGAACACGTGCTAGGCATTTACTATTTGCCAAGTAATCCTACTTCAATCTGTATTTACTACCTTTTCCCTTTAGCTACTTTCACAAATAGTTATTGACTATTGTATGTTGACAGATGTCATGTTTAGCGCTTCAGAAGTATCATCTCATTTTTTTTTTCCATCTAATAAAATCATTACGCTCCCCTCCCTGAACATGAAGAAACTGATGCTTAAAGATCCAATACCAAACATGTTCAAAGTGACACTCCAGCCAGTACCAAAGTCACAATTGAAGCATAAACACAGCTTGGCTCAACCCTACTCTGACACAGTGCATTCATTTCTGGTCAAGGCCTTGTGTCCTCTGAGCTCAATCTATATGACATATACCAGGAAGAAACCAATCAACTTATAAAAGGGAGGAAATTCCAACCTCAAATTGGAAGCCAAAACATGAACCATGAGACCATGTATCATGTACGTGTTCTCATTTTCAGTTCATGTGCGATAACCACATTCTCATTTTTCAGACCACCTCCTGCCTTGCTGTCCTTCTTCTCCAGACTTAGAATAAATTTCCAGTGACATTCAAGAACATGCCATTTGCTAACCAGTGATTTCTTTTACATAGGGAACCTAGATTGTACTATTTTATTTTGACTTATTAAAACTGTACTAATTAGTGTCCTTGGTCACTATCTCCATGAATCCACACTCTCTTGAGCAGCATCCATGATTCAAAGATGCAAAGAAGTATAACTTACCCCTGCTTCCAAATGCCCGTGCAATATTTGGACACATAGTCACATGCATACTAATTTGGGACAAACTTGTATCTTGTTAAAGTTGCTTGGTTTTCTCTTTCCTTCTTTTTGTTTGAGTCAATGTGAAGATTCAAGTCCTGTGGGCTTTGGGAACCCATGGTACTGATAGTGTTTATTATTTCATTAGTCATTGTCAACAGCTATCATGAAATTTTATAATATAGAAGCCATCACTCATACAATACATAGCTTAAGAAAAGACTAAGGAACTAAAAGTCCTCTATTGCAGGATAACCCATCTACAAATATGTGTTGGTTATGAGCTGTTCAAGGACTTCAGTAGTAAGGTAGAGATGGTAAAACCCAGATTTATACTTTCAGATATATCTAAAATAATGACAATTAAAGGCAATTTTTCCATAGACTTGGAAGGGCACCCCAAGATTTAGTTCCATGGCAACCATTCACTTAACTCTTAATGGATATTTACTGAATGAATTCAGTAGACGCATGGCAGGAAGCATACTATGAAAGAACATTCTTCTTTCCGAAGGAAAAGTAGCCTTGCTAAAACAGACGGGCAGCCAAACCACATGCTCTCATCTAACTGGAGAAAGCCAAGATCCCCCGTTTCATCTGATTTCCTCCTAACATGAGGGACAGTGTAAAGGACGTGTGAGTCACAGTTGTCAGGGGAGCGCACAGGTGCTATCTGGCTTATCACAGCTTAACTTATCAATTGCCTTTGTGGTTTGGTGGATATTGATCTGGGAAGACCTTGTATCTTGCTAAAGTCACTTGTACAGAAGCTCTTCACTTTTTCTTTTGCATTGACGTGTAGCTCTCCTGTTGTAGGCTTTGGGAATTTCCACCCGACAGCCCCACTCCATCATTAGAGACGCACGGAAAGCTTGTTATCCAGACAGATGCCCCAATTACACAGGACACTCCTGCTCGTTCTCAACAGTGGCAGCGGCAGGTTCAGAGCGACGCTGGGAAGGGACAGAGACCGATGTGTAAAACGGTCTAAGGAGCTACAAATTTATTGGTTGTACTTTCATCTACTCATTTGTTCATTCAACAAAGCATTTACTGACAGTCTCTATTTTAAGCTCTTCCAAGCTTAAAATATTATTTGCTTTCCTGAAGGGTCCAGAAATGTTCCTAAGTTTTCTTTACAGCACCACGTAACTGATACTGACCCTGCACCTAATCGTGCAGGGTTAAGCTGGAAAGTCCATGAATGGGAAAAAAGAAAAGTAACAATGATGGGAAAATCCAGACACCATGACTGGCCCAGTCGCCTGTGTGTGACTGTGTAAGTCAAGAAGTCTCCATGACTAGGATTATGACATAAATGGTGGAGACATGGAAAGAACACAACACACATGACAATTATCAGGGTACTCTTTGTTCACAGCATACCCTTGCCCAAGAGGAACAGACCACTTAGGGCTCCAAAACTTATTTTAATTTATGTTCTGGAAATTGAACCTATGTTCTCAAGCATGCTAAGCAAGAACTGTATCACTGATCTATAAACATAGTCCCCAAATCTTATTTAATTTTATTTCTTAATTTATTTTCACAGTCCTTGGGTTCAAACTCGGGGCTTTGCACTTCCTATGAAATATCTTAACAATGAGCTATAACCATAGCTCAGAAACTCTGTGTGTAGATGAACTATTTAATCTGATTATACAATACATTTGTATTTCATAATTAAGTTGTCAAATTCGAAGCTGACAAGTGAGAATGCTTAATGAAAAACAATTTTCTATACCTGATTTTTAATTAAGAATCAACAAAAGCCCAAAGGAAATGACTGATTAATAAAATGTTATTCTTTAAAAAAATTAGAAAGTCCTAAGAACTGAAGCTACACGAGTGCATTAATATGTACAAATATATGTGTAAAGATGTTTATTGCAATACCACTCCTAAATTACTAATGCAGAGGTATAGCTAAATAAAGTATGGTCTAAGAGTCACCAAGAAGAGAGGATGGTTCTCCGAATAGGATGGAAGCTGCAGACCAAAATGTACAATGTCACTCAGTTTATAATCAATTGTAGGGAACACTAGACAAAAGGGATGTCAAATCACAGAACCAGGTATGGAGGAGGTACATGGTGACCTCTGGAGACAGAGGAACAAGTGGAAGAATTCCATGTTTTATATGCTGAAATTTAAGTTGGCTTTTTAAAATATATTTTATTTATAATTTCTCTCTATGTGTATGAGGATATTGCCTGCATGTGTGTAAGTGCACTCCTGTCCTGCGGTACCTGCAGAAGTCAAAAGAAGGCATCCAATCCCTGGAACTGGAGTTATGGATGGTTGTTAGCCACCATGTAGGTGCTGCCAATAGAACCAGGGTCCTCTGCAAGAGCAGCCAGTGCTCTTACTGGCTGAGCGATCTCTCCAGCCACTAAGTTGCTTTTTTAAAAATTTTTATTTGTTTATATTTTAAGGGATTCTACAATATAAGAGCACAGTCGTTTTTAGATCACATTAACGTTGCTCCCAAGTTGCCTTTTTTAAGTAACAAGAATTATTTGTATAGAGGCAGAGACAGGCAGATCTCTGTGAGTTCAAAGCCAGCCTGGTCTACATAGTGAGTTCCAGGACAGCTGGGGCTACAGGGAGACCCTATCTCAAAAGGACAACAACAACAAAAAATCCAACCTGTAAAAATGACAGCTCACTACTTCTAAGGTAGGATACATATAGTCTCCACTCACAACAGTTCATGACAAAAATACAATTTCTCATATAACCTTACTACTTCCATTACTGTGACAACAGGCAACCACTGTGCACACAGAATCCATAATCATAAAGCCTCACTTAGGAACCAGAGTCCAGCAGAGAGTCAGGGAAAGCCCCTGACCACACACAGCATTAGTCCTAGTCCATAAAGCATATATTTAGTGAGGCTTTCAGATTAATCATTATTTTTATATTAAATAATTCATTTTGCTCTAATATCCTGGGTTCTGTGGCTGAGGGAGAGATGTGCTGTGATTCCAGCAAAGTTTATTCTCAGGGAGACATCCACTCTGTAGAACATGTTCCCTGCCTATCAAATATTCATCCTGCTCACCCGTCACTCACCTTAGGTTCCCTCAAACAGAATCCATAAAAGAATAATGTTTTACGTTCAGAGAGGTGCTTCTACCTTCCAGAGAACTTCCAAACACACAGTGTCCTAAGAGATGGGTGATTATAATATAGAGCAAAATAACACAAATTTTATCAGACCTGGATTTTCTTCTGCCTGGCTTCCTTTTCTCTTTGCTATGTGCTTTCTCAGCATGATCTCCTCTCCTGCTTGTCAGCCTAGATGTCACCTCTTGTACCTAACATTCCAGGCTTATCTAGGGAAGCTTCCTGTATACTTCCACTGTTCCTTGTTGCTTTCAACAAGAAGGTGATGACCACACTGCCTTGTGGGGACAACTTGATGATTGAACCTAGGATGCTTGGCTCAAAAGCCTAATCCCATCGGTTGACTCACCAGAGAGTAGATGGAACATCCATAGCCATATGAGCTAGAAAATGAGAAATTATCATGGATGCTTAGGCTATGCCTGTCTCCACAGTAGCATCAGTTTCCCAACAGCCCTGTAATGACAGTTCTTGGAATGCTGTCTGAGCCTCCTTTGTGCACTAGCGCTCTCTCTCTCTCTCTGTCTCTCTCTTTATATATATATAGATAGATAGATAGATAGATAGATAGATAGATAGATAGATATCTATATATGTATACATAGAGATATCTATATATACATATTGCTTTATTCTTTTTAATATATATTTTTAATTTTTTATTTAATTTTTTTTAATTCTTTTTTTTTTTATTTCTGTATGTGTATCAATGTACTGTCTGCATGCAGGTCTGTGCACCCGTGTCGTGCAATGCCGCGGAGGTCAGAAGAGGGTCTCAGATTCCCCTGGAGCTGGAGTTCTCCTGGAATTGGAGTTTCAGACGGCTCTCGGCCGCCATGTGGGTGCTGGGGATCGAACCCGGGTCCTCTGTAAGAGCGGTCGGCGCTCTTAACCGCTAGGCCATCTCTCCAGCCCCTTTATTTAATTTTTTATGTGTATGAGTGTACTGTCTGCAAGTAGGTTTGTGCACCTGTGTTGTACAATGCCACAGAGGTCAGAAGAGGGCGTTGGATTCCCCTGGAACTGGAGTTAAAGATGGCTCTCAGCTGCCATGTGGGTGCTGGGGATCGAACCCGGGTCCTCTGCAAGAGCGGTTGGCACTCTTAACTGCTAGGCCACCTCTCCAGCCCCAATATTGCTTTATTCTTATGTGTATGCATGTATTGTGTGCATGTATGCAAGTGCACAGGTGTCAAGCAACTCTAGCTTGTGCTCCTCGCCTTTTCACCTTTTACATACAATGTTCTACATCTCTGGATCTGGCTTCTGTTGATGGTACCAGGCGAACACCACAGGATGCAGCATTTCACTCTCCTTACTACTCATTATTCAGGAATGTGTGACTTTCTCCAGATGGAGTGATTGATGCTTGAAAGTCAACCATCTCCTTCATTGGATCCCACATCAAATTGCGCTATTTTAAGTTCATGATCAACATATGTTCAATGGATGACCACCTTGTGTCCCTGAACTTAGGTATCACAATGAGGTTGCAATTACTTAACAGATTCACAATGAAAAAAATCCAACTGCTATCACCCAGAGTTGAAACGAAACGAGGTCCTTTTTCCTATTGGGGGCAAATGTCTCCAGGTGCGAGCAATTAAAAAATTAGACATTAATTAACAACTCAAGCGACTGCCTGTGTTAGTAAACTGCTTGGTAACTGCACAGGTAAATATTGTACCCTTACCTAATAGTTGAAAATAAGTCCCTTGAGCATATTAAATAGTAAGAGTGATCTCCATATTCAACAGTTTTTAATATATTTTACTTATTATTTTTATTTATTATCTTTATTACTTGTGTATTGTCTGCATGTTTGTAAGTGCGTCCATGTCATGCAATGCCCACAAAGGTCAGAAGAGGGTATAGGATTCCCTTGGAGCTGTAGTTATAGACAGTTGTTAGCCAATACATGGGTGCTGGGAACTGAACTGGGTCCTCTGCAAGAGCAGCCAGTGATCTTAACCTCTGAGCCATCTCTCCATCTCTAGATTCACCAGTTTTAGGACCACTTCCATATGTCACATTTAAAAGTCTGCATATGACAAAGTTATTGGGTTAGGGGACTGACTGACTCAGAACATTGCTTTGTTATCCTACAAAATATTCTGAAGGAGAGACGAGGCTGAACATCTCTATTTCCATTGTCTATGACTCATTATCCTGGGACATCAAAAAGCCTCCAGACCTTCCTTTGTTCAGCATAAGCGCTCATAGCACAGATGGGGATTTCTCTCCTTTTGCCCTCGTTCGGTTCAGAAGCCCCATTTCCCTCCAACCCTTGATGTCTTCTAAAGAGATTCTGAAACTAATTGCCTGTTTTGCTCTTCATCAGCCTCTTCAGCCCTTGCCAATCCGCCTTCTGCCTTTGTTCCTCTTCTACACCTGTTGTTCCAAAAAGAAGACACCCAAATCATCCTTACAAAGTTTGCAGAAAGGTGCTCTTACTGCCCATCTCTCTGTCCTGACCCCTAATTCACTCAGAAATGCAGGGCTTTATTCTCCTTTGGAATTTAAACCTTTCCACACAACCACTCTGTTCCTTTGAGCATCTAAATCCTACTCTTTAACAACCAGTTCAAAGATATACAAAATCAACTCACATTTGGCAAGAAAATAGATTATATTGTTGTCCAGGGAATTTTCAGTCTCTACTTCCACTCCCTGAGAGGATTGCATTTTTGTACAGGTCTGATCACTGTCTTTATTGGGACAATGGTGTGTTAAGTGATATAAATTACTTAAAAGTTTGAGATTTGACTTATATTTCTGCCTTTCACATGGGCAAGCTGAACACATTCTTCCTTCTAGATGGTACAGAATGAAGGTCACATGACCCAATCTACCTCTTGGAGCTAAGCCAAGCTGGTTCACAGACATGAGTCAGAATAAGTGATCATGGTAAGCCACTGTACTTGGAGAATACTGGTTACACACAGTAAAATAGCTAACTTATGCATTTATACAAAACTTCAGACCTTTTTCTTCTCTATTTTTTTCATGCCCTCCCAACTGATTATACTTAATGGAAACTTTTTCTTTTTCTAAATTTCCACCCTGTTTCCTCTCCTGTGCCACTTTTCTGCCTCATATCTTGTTTTCCTCCCTTAGTTATATAATAAAATCATTTGAAGGAAGACGTGCCTCAGTCATCTTTCTATCTGCCAGACATCAGAATATCTTACCATCAACTAGAACTGAATTAAGGTTTAAGCATTAATTCAACACATGGTCAGATTTCAGAAATCAGCCTTCACCACTAAAGCATTTAATACAACACTTGGCCCAGCTTCAAGGACAGGAGACATTCCTATGGGCAACATGGTGTTACTGCTTTTGCTACTACTGATAATTATCCTGCAAGTGGGTGTCATTCCCCATAAGAACTCCTTATGCTTGTTGGCAGAAACTAGCTAAGCTTGTTCCTCTGGCAGTCACTGTCCCACCATTTCCAGTTTCCATATTCAATTATTATCTTCTTCCAACATGACTAATCCCACTTTTACAGAAGACCTATCTTGGAAAATGTGACCGTTTTCTCCAGCCCCTACTAGATGAGATGATTTATTTACTAAAACCACTGGGCCTAAGGCATGTGTGTGAATGTGCACACGCATGCGCGCACACACACGCACACACACACACGCACACACACACATAAGTACACAAAAACACACACTGGATATAAGTTTCAACCAATGAAAATAAATGGATGAGCATTATTTTACACATACTCCTTGAGGTTGGAGTCAAGGATTAGCCCAGTATGAGCATTTCTGAAATGCCATAATTTAGAATGTCACCAGTAGACAAAACCCAAGGTTTGGAAGCAAAGTAAGTTTGACTAGAAACAGCTAAAGACACATTTTTTTATATGAGAAAGAAAAATGCTTGTTTTTAATTGGAGCTGATGGGTCACATGTGAAACAGCACCCTCAGTGCTAAGAAAATCAAGTGACTAAATGATCAACTCAATATAAAGTAAGGACCATTTTCAAAGCATTAGTGGTTTGTGTGAGAGTTTAAAGTAAATAACTGTAAGAGATCAATTCTTTAGCCAAGCTTCATAAACATAAGCAATAGAAAGAATTATATACCAAGAGTCTCAGGGAAAAATAAGATCTTAATGAGATACTTTATTTATAAGTTCTTATCCATAACATCTAAAAATAAAATAATTGAACTCTATGAAACCAATTAATGTAACTCTAGACTACTCAAATAGTTTGTCTAAAATGATGCTTCTTAAAGCAGTGGTAAAATGAGTTCGGGATGCACTAAGCTCATGAAGGTTAGGCAGATTTCGGAGAGACTTTTTCTAAACAAAGCTCACAATGAAACTAAAGGCTGGTGAATGTAAGATGTGGTCTTTCCTAATTTAATATGAAAAATAAATATGTACTTTTTACCATCTGTTAGGACTTGTGTTCTTTATGACACACAGCCACACATCACACAAGACACACAAAGGATAAGAGGTCTTAGTCTTGAGGCATGGCATTCCCATGAAGACCAAGATAGACCTTTGTGCTGCATCTTTAAAAGATTCCAATGATATCCCTGCTGTTATTAAGATAGCTTAAAAAGGAGATTATGACATCTCCTAACCATTAGAGGATGTAAGCTTGTGGCATCAGCTGTGGGCTATTCCTCCAAGGAGAGAGCTAATAGCCAATTAGATTTGGGATATACAGACATATGGCTGCCACTGCTGCACAGTATTTAAAGGCAGATGAGGTGTAGCTGGTGCTGACGGAGGAGTCTTGCTTGACTCAAGGAGACCTATATTTGCTTTATTGGTTTACTGGCCTTTGGTAACACTCTCTGGCATTCCAGAGACCATCTGTATACTTGCAAGTGCGGTCTCCATACATCTTTCCCATGTTTATATCAGGTCTTCAACAGCAGGGCCTTATCGCCTCTCTTCCTGCAGATATCCCAGTTTGGAGGCAAGGAGCCTTTACCTTTTGTGGGGGCTTGGATCCCCTGGCCAACATCTCCTTGGTAGAATAATCCATTGTTGATGTCAGAGCTCCTGTATTAATATATTTTGTTTAAGTGCATAGCTTAAGGAGACTTTAGCATTATATTTGGTTCTGAATAGAGAATAATCCTTTTCACAGTTTCTATGTCCATTAGTCAATTAAAGAAGGCAGTTTTACTGATTTTACAAGAGAATACCTCTATAACAGCTGGCTCCAATCTACAGCTGGAGAACGACCTCATCATCATCATATTTCTCCTTATTCTATGGGGGGNGATATAAATTGTGTTGTCCACATTAGCTTAACTAAAATCTGCTATAAACACTTACTCTGGGATGTCTAAACCACAGTTCTCTATAATTGTTCTGTATATAGTATCACCCTCCGGTCCAGCCAACTCTTTTACTTATAGGGAGATTTACACTCTCAAAAAATAAACTTTATTTCCCACGTTAATCACATACAGTACCCAAAACAGCATGGGTGAATTGCCATGAAATCTGTGCCTTGCTTCCACCCTCCCCCAGAGGTATTGCATTTAAATAAACTGCTCACTTCTCGACCCCCCGCCACCTCACTCGCGCCAAAAAATAAAAATTTAAATAAAAAAGGGGGATATAGATCGATATGAAAATACTTTTGTCAAAAAACTTGCAACCCAAATCTTAACAAAACACACCGCCCCCTGCCACCCCCACAGCCGACCCCCTCTGTATAGCTCCCCGACCAACCCCAACCGCGAGCCATACTACACACCCCCCAAATTAATGGTGAGAAGCAATGCAGCTTTGAGTGAGTCGGCTGTACGAAAGTGACAGAAGGATTGACTCCTTGGGCATTGAAGGGAAGAAATGCATCAGATTGCTTGAGACATCAGGCTCCTCTGTGGATCCTACTGTAACAACTATTTGTAATGGATTCTAACGAAGCTTACCTTTTGGGTGCCACAAAAGGTTTTAATACAAGAGCCTTTCTTAACTCGGATATATGCCTGAGCTGAATTGGAAAATGATGTATGAAATACACAAAGCATCAATAAAAAAAAAATAAATAAATAAATTTAAAAAATTAAAAAAAGGAGATTATGATTTCCAAGCAAAATATCTTAACTAAGAAAAACAAGCTTACAAATGATGTGAGAGAGAGCACTGGCAATCTGTTTGCATTAAGATCTTCAATGTTCACTTGTCGGAAAGAAAAGTGCTGGGCAAACATGATTGTCAGCCATCACAGGAGTTTCTCCATCCCAAGCTGAGATATTTTTTTTTAAAGGTGGGTATGGTGGCACATGCCTTTAATTTTTTCTTTTTTGTATGTGTATGAATGTATTGTCTGCATGCAGGTCTGTACACCCGTGGTCGTGCAATGCTGCGGAGGTCAGAAGAGGGTCTCGGATTCCCCTGGAACTGGAGTTCTCCTGGAATTGGAGTTACAGACGGTTCTTAGCCACCATGTGGGTGCTGGGGATCGAACCCGGGTCCTCTGCAAGAGCGTCGGTGCTCTTAACCTCTAGGCTATCTCTCCTGGAGAGATGGCTCAGCGGTTAAGAGCACTGACTGCTCTAGCAGAGGACTGGGGTTCGATTCCCAGCACCCACATGGCAGCTGAGATATTTTTATATGTCGAGATGCAATCACTTCACAAGAGGAAAGCCATTTAGAAATACAATTACTACAGGAAACAAAGACCTTTTGCAGGAGACCAGACATCATGGGTTTCATTAAGAGCCCGTCCCATTTTCATGTTCACCTTCTACTTTAAAATGAAAGCGACTTCATTTTCCAGTGACCTTTTAAAAAGTCCAAACATCAAGCACTATAAATATTCAAAATATTCAGAATGAAGTCCAGGACTTTAATATTATGGTAGATGTGCCTGAAACTCAGAAAAGTACATTTCTTTTCCTTTAAAAAGCCAAGTTAGAAAATGATTCATATTTTCTTCATGGATTCTCATTATGTGATTCTCGTGGAAGAAGGATAGAATGATCCCCCCCCAAGTCACACCATGGGATAATGAGGCTGAATTGGAAGTTTCTGAAGAATCTGTACCTTGCTTCACCGTAATAAATATTTTATTACCTATATGTTTTCAATAACATCATATTGTAAGTCTTAAATATGCACAAAAATTTATTTTTTTAGAAAAAAGAGGAAGGAAGGCATTTCCGTGAAGTGGCTTTTCCCATATAGCAGCATAATACCTAGGAATAAATAAGCAATGATTGAATTAGAAAAGCAAATGTCAACAGTAGTCATTACTTCAGCAAATGCTCTTAAAATGTCACTTAATAATTTTTATTTTATTTTTTATGTGTATGAGTGTATTATCTGCATGCATGTAAGTGCACCCATGTGGTGTGGAGGTCAGAAGAGGGCATTGGATCTCCTGGAACTGGAGTTATGGACAGTTGTTAGCCACCATGTGGATGCTGGTAACTGAACCTGCATCCTCTGCAAGAGTAGCCAGTACTCTTAACTGCTGAACCATCTCTCCAGACCCAAAACTTTTCTAAGATTTATTTATTTATTTATTTATTTATTTATTTATTTATTTATTTATTTATTTATGTGTGTGCCTTCAGAGGCCAGAAGAGGGTGTCAGATCAACTGAAGCTAGAGTCCCAGGTGGTTGTGAGCTGCCTAACATGGGTGAGGGCATGGTAGGAACTGAACTCATGCTCTCTAGAGGAGCAGCCAGTGCTCTTAATTGCTGAGCCATTTCTCCAGCCTGATCAGGGAAGTTTTTAAAAGAAGAGGTTAAGAGTCTACACAGATAGGGGACTGGAACTGGGTTCCCAGCACCCATGATTGGTGTCTCACAACCTCCTGTAACTCCAGTTCCAGGGGGATCTGACTCCTCTGAAGGTGCCTGCACTCATGAGCACATGGTCACACACACACACACACACACACACACACACATACGTGCACATGCACACACAGGCACACACAGGCACACACACACACAGGCACACACAAAGCACACACACATAATGTAAATTTTTCAAAAGAAGATCAAATGATGAGTAAACAAGTTATTCACATTTTTCTAAAAGCATAGTACCATATGATACCTAATTGAAAAATGAAAAATAGTTATTTTGTGGTGGAGAAACTTGGTAGACACACTAACTATGAGATCAAAGGTAAGAGGCTTGGCAGCAGCATCTGAAGGACGAGCTTCCCTTCCTCAGATTCCTGCCACAGATGAACGAGTGCATGATTAGAATCACAAATAAACATCTCAGACAAATCACAATTAAAGATCTATTACAAAGCACCAGAGTTTTCAAGGTTGTGAAAGTCATGCCAGACAAACACTGAGGAAATGTTTGATACCAAAGGATACCGAGACAGGACAGCTTCATGCAGTGCCATCTGGGAGTGGATCACGGTCCAGAAAAAGAAACACAAACAAACAAACAAACAACAAAGGAAGGAGCAGACGGGGCATCTTGGTGAGATTTGTAGATAAAAAATAATTTTGCAGCATTGTTAATTTCCTGGGTTGTTAATTATCTTTCAAGATACTGTTTCTTTATTATGTGCTTTCTAGACATTATACATTGTAGCAAAATGGGCATTTGTCCAAAACTAGCTTTCAAACATTTGGGGGAAAATAGTATATATGTATACTTATAGTGTGCACATGCACAGAATGGAGCCGAATACAATGAAGTAAGCTGAATTAATTGAATTAACAAGTCCCAAATCCAGTGGGAGCAGAAAGGATTCTGTATAGCACATTTCCAACTTTGTACCTTTTATATTTAACAAATTTAATATTATCTCAGAATTTAAAGTTAAGACAGAAGACAAAGAATGATCTCAATCTGAGTCCTTCTCTCTGCTGCCCTACAGACAAGTGTCCTTGAACAGAATCCTGGGCGTCCTTGAAGCTTTGCTTCTACTGGGAATAGAGTGAGGCGGCCTTTAGCAGGATTTCAGAACAGTAGGATGTGGTGACAAAGCCCATGCCCAAGGTCCTGGATATAAAGCTCTTCTAAAGTGTAGCTACTGTCATTTCAGCTGACTCAAATCAAGGGTCACAACCAGAGGGGTACTGCCTGAAGGGGCCTGGGGAGAGTGGGGCGAGGGTTGCACACCCCAGAAAGACAGGGCTCCTTCTCCAGCTGCCCTTAATCAAGCATTGCTATTAGTGAGTGTTTCTACACAACTGAAGTCTGCATTCCTTTTTGCAGAGCAATGTAATGAAAACAACCGTGAGTGGGGGCTTGTTTAGAAAGATCATTATTTTTTTTTTCACTGTAAGGCAGTATCTAGATAGTTGAAAACAGTCTTTCCTTTCCTGGGGCCTCTGTGGGCTCTTGGCTCTACCAGCTGCTTCTTCCCCCTCCTTTCTCGTCTTTGCCCTTCTGCCTCCTCCTCTTTCTTGGCTCCTTCTCTCTTCCAGACACCCAAGTGCACCCCACACACACCTCATGACACCCATACCTCTATCTTCTCCCTGCTAATTTATTTTATTTTTATCTTTTTTGGCTTTGTTTTGAAAAAAAAAAAGCATTAACCGAAATGAACAAAAAAGATGTGTGGGAAGGAGATGGGTGGTTAGCTCCCAGTTACCTCAACTGCCAAATTCCCAGTTCTTCCTCCAACTGACATTAAGTTCCAGTCCTTTACCAGAGCCTTGATGAGTCTAACTGAAAAAGAGACAGTGGACAAGGGCAGGGATGAATTCTTACTGTGCGTGAGCTCTAAGAATATGCTGGAGAATGTCAAACAGTGCTGTATTATTAAAAAGTCATCATAAAATGTACTAATTATAGATCTTTCCAATTTCACAGTGCTTTAAACATTGTAAACTATCATTTACTATCATTTTAATGTAGGATATTGATAACTCACACCACGTTAATTCTCAAACATAATTTGCTAAGAGGAAAAAAAGAAAAAAAAACTTTTTTTATTGATGTTTTGTGCATTTCATACATTTCTTAATCAAATTTAGATCCATTCCCCCTTCCTTGCCCACCACCCTGCCAGAGCTCATGCATTCTGCCATACATGTCTTGCATATTTTTCTCAATCTTTTTTTAAAATTTTCAATGCTGAGGTTTACTGTTTGGGGCAGAAATGTACTGTTTCAGTCAGTTCTTTGACCTGGTCTATTTTGTTATTGTTGTTGTTGTTGTTGTTGTTCCTTCCAATTTGTATCACTCCAAAACAAACATTATAGATGCTGCACATATACCAAAATTATGACATCTGAAAATAAGCTATAGGTTAGTACCAAAACTTGTTTAGGGATTCGCATTTTAACAGTAGAGCTGTATTCAGGTAAAGAAAAAAAATATTACTTTACATTCCTACATTATATAGCAAGTTGATGAGTAACATCAGGTATTATATATTTACTAAAAAAGAAAGAAAAGAAAAAGAATTATTCAGTTTGCCTTACAAATAGAGATTTGGTGCTAGGATCCACAAATGAGGGACACCATATTTTGTCTGTTTGGGACTGTGTTATTCCATTTAGTATAATGGCTTCTAGTTCCATCCATTTACCTGCAAAGTTCATGATGTCATCTTTCTTTACCACAGCATAGATTTCCATTGTGTAGATGTACTACATTTTCTTTATCCACCCATCAGTTGAGGGATAACTTGGGTTGCTTCCAGATCTTCACTGTTGTGAAAAGAGCTACAATAAACATGGATGTGCATGTATCTCTATGATAGGATGAGTCTTGTGGGTATAGATCCAGGAGTGGTATGACTGGGTCAGGTGGTAGTTTCATTTTGAGTCTTTTAAGAGTTATCAACTTGCTATATAATGTAGGAATGTAAAGTAATACCTTTTCTGTACCTGCATTCAACTCTACTATTAAAACGTAAATCCCTAAACATGTTATGGAATTAACCAATAGTTTATTTTCAGATGTCATGATTTTGGTATATGTGTGGCATCTATATATGCATATTTTGGAGTGATACAAATTGGAAGGAACAACAACAACAACAACAACAACAACAAAAATAGACTGGGTCAAAGAACTGACTGAAACAGTAAACTTCTGCCCAAATAGTAAACCTCTGTATTGAAAAATTATAAAAAGACTGAGAAAAAGATGCAAGACATGTATGCCAGAATGCATGAGCTCTGGCAGAGTAGGGGCAAGGAAGGGGGAGTGGGTCTAAATTTGATTAAGGAATATTGTATGAAATGCACAAAGCTTCAATAAAAAAAGAGTTCTCCACACTACTTTCCATAGGGGTTGCACGAGTTTGCATTCCCACCAGTTTGATATCTTTTGTTTTCTTGATCATACCCAGTCTTACCACAGTAAGATGAAATCTTAAGGTGGCTTTAATTTGCATTTCCTTAATTATTAGCAATGTTGAACACTTTTTAAGATGTTTCTCAGCCATCACTTCTTCACTTGTGAAGTGTCTGTTCAGCTCTTTACTCCATCTTTTGAGCAGGTCATTTGTTTTCTTGTTCCTTTGTTTTTCTGAGTAGTCAATATACTCTGGACATTAATGCTCTGTAAGATGTGCCATTGGTGAAGGTTTCCTCCCACTCTGAGGGTTTTCACTTTACTTCTTTGATTGTTTCTCTCACTGTACAGAAGCTTAGAGGTTAATAAGGTCCCACTTGTCAATTGTTGACCTGTGTACCTGCTGTCTGATTTGGAAAATCATCCTACACCAATGTCTTGTAGGTTACTACCAACATTTTCATATGTCATTTTCAGAGTTTTGGGTTTCAACTTGAGGTCTCTGATCCATTTGGAGTTGATTTTTGTACAGGGTGAGAGGTAGGGGTTTAATTTTATTCTTCTTTTTTTTTTAAATCAGTAAAACAATAAAATAAATGAGTTTATTTTTAAAGAATTTTTTTAATTGTTTGCCATTACAAATTTTTTTTTCCTTTTTTTTATTGATGCTTTGTGTATTTCATACATCATTTTCCAATTCAGTTCAGGCATATATCCCCTTCCCTTCACCCCGCCCCATCCCTACCCATTCCAGATCATGCATTCTGCCATAACTTTTCTGCATCTTCTGTTTTTTTTGTTGTTGTGTTGTTTTGTTTCATTTTTTTTTAACATAAGTGCTAATTTGTGAGTACAAGCATTCCTCATGTAAACCAATTTGTGAGCAGTTTGCTGCCCAAACCACACACTCATGTGTCCCACCATCCAGCGGGGCTTGAATGTTCAATCAACGTTGATCAAATGAGTGTCCAGATCCTATATTGTTGTAGATTCACCATTTCACCCCAATCGCACAGCCCTTACATTTACACGCTCCCTCTTCCCAGATTGTTCCTAGGCTTTGAGGGGAAAGGTGGGCTTGCAGTTGGCTTGTTTGGAGGGTGCGATTTGGTCGTGGTGTATTTTTTTGGGGCTGATGGCAAATGAGAAGCAAAACAGTCTATTTCTCTGGAGCCTGTCTGTCTTGGTCTCTAGTCAATCTGGCTTTTTTTTAATTTCTTTCAGGCTCAGCTTTCCATCATAACCTTTCAATCCTACTAATAAGACATGCAATTGATATATAGGTATTTAAACAGTATAATATATGGCCTTTCGGATCCATACTTATGAAGCACTCGCAATTGGAATATAGGTATTTAAACATTACTAGTTGTTATGTAGGTTACTTTTGTAATAGCACACAGTTGGATGTTTGGATGGTATGTAATCCATGGAAATACATTTTCTTCTTTAAGTATGACAGGGCTTCGTATATAACATCTTCTAACCTTAAGAGGATGTTAGCTGTCTGTAGATTGGAGCCAGCTGTTATAGAGGTATTCTCTTGTAAAACCTCGGAATAACTTGCCTTCTTTAATGGACTAATGGACATAGAAACTGTGTGGGGGATTATTCTCTATTCAGGAACCAAATATAATGCTAAAAAGTCTCCTTAAGAAGCTACGCAATAAGCAAAAATATTATTAATACAGGAGCTCTGGACATCAACAATGGCTACTTCTACCAGGGGGATGTTGGCCGGGGATCCAAGCCCCCACCAATGGTAAAAAGGCTCCTTGCCTCCAAACCGGGATATCTGAAGGAAGAGAAGGGGGGCTTGTGGCTGTGGCGTGCTAGGCCCTGCTGTCGACCTGATTTTAACATGGGAAAGATGTATGGGACCACACTTGCACGCATACGGGATGGGCCTCTGGAATGCCAGAGAGTGTTACCAAAGGGCCACTAAACCATAAAGAAATATGGTCTCCTTGAGTCAAGCAAAACCCATTCTGTCAGCACCAGCTGCACCTCATCTGCCTCGAAATACTGTGCAGCAGTGGCAGCTCATATGTCATATATCCCAAATCTACTTGGCTATTGGCTCTCTCCTGGAGGAATAACCCACGCTGATGCCACAAGCTAATTTATTCTTCTACATATGCTGATCCAGTTTTGCCAAAACCATGTGCTAAAGATCCTGTCTTTCCTCCACTGAGTCTTTGCCCTTTTGTCAAATATGAGGTGGCTGAAATTGCTCAAATTTGGATCTTCAATTTTTTTTTCCATTGATCTATGGGTCTATTTTTGTGCTAATATCAGGCTGGTTTTTTTTTTTTTTTTGAGATAGGGTCTCCCTATAGTCCTAGCTGGCCTGGACCTCACTCGGTAGACCAGGCTGGCCTTGAACTCACAGAGATCTGCCTGCCTCTGCCTCCCAAGTGCTAGGATTAAAGGCATTTGCCACCATGCCCAATACCAGGCTTTTTTTTATGACTCCAGCCCTGTAACATAGTTCAAAGTCTGGTTCTAAGTATCAACCTCCCCCACCCCCCCACATTGCTCTTTTTGCTCAGGGTTGCTTTGGCTATCCAGGGTCTTTTGTTTTTGCCTATGAACTTAAAATTTTTTTTTTCTAGGTCTGTGAAGAAGTTCATGGGGATTTTAATTGGGATTGCATTGAATCTGTGTCTTCTTCAATCTCCTTCTTTAGGGATTTAAAACTTTCATTATAGAGATTTTTAGTGTCTTCGGTCAGATCAGGTTGTTTCTGCTATCTTTTTATTTATTTATTTTTATTTTTATTTTTTGTTCTTTTTCGAGACAGGGTTCTCCATGTAGCTCCAGCTGTCCTTGAACTCATTTTGTAGACCATGTTGGCCTAGAACTCACAGAGACAACACAGGCCTGTGCTGTTTGCTTGCCTCTGCCTCTCCAAGTGCTTAGGTAGGATTTAAGGTTTGCACCACCACGCCTGGCCATATATCATTTGAGGCTCTTGTGAATGGAAGGTCCTTGCATTCCTTCTCCATGCTTGTTTATTGGTGTAAAGAACTGCTACTGATTTTTCCTAGGTTAATTTTATAAACTGCCACTTTATTGAAAATTCTTTTATATTTTAATGCCTCTTTCTCCACAGACCGTTCAAACTAGGCCACAGGTGATCAAAAGCTTCCTAACGGGTCACCTAAATCTCAAAACTCACTTTCCTTAGATATTTTCTCTGATTTTAGAAAACTGAAAACAACAGAAAATCCACTGTCTTGTTTGACAATGCTCATACGTTAGGATTGTGATTGAGGGTACAGGGACATTTTCCAGAATAGGCAAAAGCTATGAGATACAAATTTGAAATGAGGGTGGAGAGATGCCTAGCATTTAAGAGCTCCATCCGCTCTTACAGAGGACACGGGTTCCCAGGTTCGATTCCCCATGCACCCACATGTGCGGCCGAGATAACCATTGAAATCTCCAATTCCAGGAAACTCCGCTCTAGTGGGAGGAACTCGACACCCTCTTTCTGACCTTCGAGGCATTTGCACGACACAGGTGCACACACCCTGCCTACAGACAAGTCAGTTCATTTATACACATACGAAATAAATAAAATTAAAAAAAAAACCAAATTTGAAACTTGAAAGAAATATCTTTGAAATGAAGTCTATGAAATCAAATCATTTCCTTGGAGTGTGGAACTAGTTCACATAATTATAATGGACACTAGATGTTTTCCCCATATATGGACCTAGTTCACATAATTACAATGGACACTAGACAGATTTACCATACATGGACCTAGTTCATGTAATTATAATGGACACTGGATGGCTTTATGGACCTAGTTTACATAATTATAATGGGCAATAGGTGGCTTTTCCATATATTGACCTAGTTCATGTAATTATAGTGGACACTAGATGGTTTTACCACATATGGACCTAGTTCATGTAAAATTATAACAGACACTGGATGGCTTTATCATATAGGTCATTTGAGCTACTAGTAAAATTTCCCAGAGGCACTCTGCTCTACACATTCCTTTACTTGGGCACCAGCCCCTGGGCTATGTATAGAGACCTGAAGAGGACAGGTGTTGCTGGAGGCTGCATGGAACCAATGGAATTTAGAAAAATCCTGACAAAGGTGAAGTCCTGACAAAGGCCTGTAGATATAGGATTATGTCCACGTATCTCTACAAAGGTTTATAGCATGTAATGAGGGAAAGCCCATAGAGGGAAACTAGAGAATGAGAGTGGGTGAGGGGAAAACCCTAAAGAAAGAGTGTGTTTCCAAGTTTGGTCTGGAAGTTGAACATCAGAATCATTTGATGGGTTTATTCAAAATGCAGAATCCTAGGCCATGAGCCAGGTCTAGGGGTCCTGAGTATCAGATCTGACATCATAAGACTTGGATTTTAAATGAAATTGAGAGTGGTTTTCCACATTAATATTCAAGGCTCAATCTCTGTTTCAGCTGACCTGGCTACACACAGCATGCTGTCTGTAAGGTCCTGCTACAACCAGACAGGGGTGCCCTCTACTCAGCATCACAGAAAGGAATACAAAGTGATCTTGAAGTCAGTTCAACCTCAGTTCAGGATTGTAGCAAGGCCTCTTTAAAGGAATGACTGGTTAGATGTCTATTTGTCATGGAGAAACCAGTATGTCCTAACCTAATATTAGCCATGGATGCATTCCAACAAAGAAATGCGAGGATGAGAGGGTGACCGGAGGAGGAATGTATATTTCACACTAACTGTGTACTTATAGATGATGAAAACAGGGACACAGGCTTAATTTGACTATTGCTTGGACTATAACCAACCAGGACTGTACTAGGAACATGCACTTAAAAAAACAACCGATGTGTTAGGGCGGTTGATCGGTTGTGTGTGTGTTGTGTGTGTTGTGTGTGTGTTTGTGTGTGTGTGTGTGCTTTTGAGAGATGTGAACAGGGTCCTGATAAGAGAAATTGTGGTGATGACAACAGCAAGTGCCAGGCATCACCTGTGTCCTTCCAGTTATCTGAATCACTTGTCAAAAACTTGTCAAAGAAAGAGTCAACTATGATATCTACAAAGGCTAAGTGATTTGGGGTGACTTCCGTAAACTGAGTGCACTGCATGATCATAAACACTATATCCAACTAGACCTATATGGTAGACATGGTGGGTCTGTTACAGTCTATGCAAGGGGTCAGCAAAGTTTAAGGACCAGGGAACATGTATGTTATATTTCTCAGGACACATAGCATCTAAGTTAAGAACTCAGTTCTGTCATCACCCCATTGAACCTTCAGAGTTAATTCATAAACAAATGAGTGTAGATGTGTTGTAATAAACAAAACAACAATATTTACAAAAACAGGTAATAGGCCAGCTTTAACCTATAGATTCTTGCCCAATCTCAGATCATCCTAGGCAAAATCTAGGCAGTTGACAACATTAACAAGCCCCATCTTTGCTGTACTTAGAGTAAACTGATACCATTTGGCCTCTGGTACTTGGCACATTGATCTACTGATAAGAAGGATGTCATTACCTCTTAAAAGAAAAACATTCACATTTTCTATAGGATTATAACTTTTTTAATCAACCAAATGAAATATAGAAACAAAAAAATCAGAACAGAAATACTGAATACATGTGAATAGAGACAACAGTTTGAACAATCTAATGTGAACATCTTACATTTAAATACTTCAACATCTGAAATTTGGAACTACGATCAAAAAGGAATACATACTTAAAAAAATTAGAGTTTGGGGCCATCTCACATTTTTAATTGTCAGAATCAGAATCTATAAGGAGCAAAGTATATGAAAATATTTTAAAATTTGGAAAATGGAATCTGAATCTAGCCCCAAACATTGTGGAGAAGAAATACTTCTGGGCGTAACTTCTGCAAAACAAAATTGGGATTGTGAAGAAAAGATGACTTTGTGGGGGTTTGTTTTTTTTTGATTTTTTATTTATTTTTTATTTTTACATTTTTTGACTTTGTGTTTATTTTTGTTTCTGAGACGGATCTCCCTGTAGCCACAACTTGACCTGGAACTCATTACGTAGACTAGGCTGGCCCTAGTGGCCAGCACCCCACGACTGACCTGCCTCTACCTCCCAAATGCAGGAATTAAAGGGGTGTATACCACTTCGGAGATCTCCCAGACCACCTGAAGTGCAGGGTAGGTAGGTAGGAGCTGGGGTGTGCTTCAGCAAGGCTGGATTGTGTTTATTTAATCTAGTTAATCTAGTTGTCTTTGGCTTAATTGCCTTTCGTGGCCTGTGGGGGGGAGTTATCCTCCAAGCTGGTATAAAGGTGGGGTTTGTGTGAGTCTTGGATCAGAGATCTCCCAAGACCAGAAGCAATGGTACCATATATCCGCCCCCCCCCCCAGCCAACTGGGATTACAAAGGCATCTGAAGGAGGCAACCGAAGCAAGCCTTCAACACAGTGAAGAGGCACTTGGGACTCACACTGGAATACAGGGAGAAACCCATAGGCCAGGAAGACAAAGAAGAAACAACATGAGAAAGGTGCAGGATAACCCTGCACCGAGATCTACCAACCCTATGGAAATTCCTACAGTGGGATCCCCCTGGGGATGCCCAGGACACAACATATCAGAAAGCAGTTGAGAACCATACTTAAAGAAGTGCAAGATTATAAAGAGCAAATCAAAGAACTAGAAAAGGAATGAAAGAACTCAAGAAGGACTAGAGCGAGAGAATGACAAACCAGGAAAAAACAGAGATGAAAGGATAATTCATCTTTATGCTGAAAAAAGATAAAAGAAAAGAAACCAACCACGAAGCCAACGAGCTACAGGAAGAGAATGAGAAGCTCCAAAAGGAAGCAGAAATACAAGAAATCAGAAGAGGAGGAAACGAAAAAAAAAAGAATCCAAACACTCATCCAATCAAGAGGAAAGGATGGAAAAAGCTTCAGAAGCAGAATGGAGGAAGCAGAACAAAGAATATAGACCTGGAAGATAAACACAGAACAACTAAAAAACCTCAAGTAAAGATTATGAAAAAATTTAAAAATACACAAAAGTGGAACAACCAGGAACTGTGGGGCACTATGAAAAGATCAAACCTTCCGCATCATAGGAATGAGGAAGGAGAGAATCCCAAGAGAATGGTATTGAGATCTTCAGCAGAATAATACATGAAAATTTCCCCAAACTAAAAAAAGATAAAACCAATATAAATACAAAAAGCACAGAACCCCAAACAGACAAGATCAGAAAAAAATAAATAAACTCTCCGACACATCATGTTAAAATGCTAGACACCCAAAAAAACAAAGACAAAATCCTTAAAAGCCACAAGAGAAAAAAACAACAAATGACCTATAAGGGGAAAACCATCAGAAACTACAACTGACTTCTCACTGCAAACTATGAAAGCAAGAAGAACATCCTGAGCAAAGCATTTCCAGTGTTTAAAGGACAATAGATGCCAACCCAGGTTACTATACAAAGCAAAAATGTCGATTATAGTTGACATAACAAGATGAAAGAATACATGTCTGGAAAACCATTCCCAGTGTTAAAGGACAATAGATGCCAACCCAGGTTACTATACAAAAGCAAAAATGTCGATTATAGTTGACATAAACAAGATGAAAGAATACATGTCTGGAAAACCAACCCATCAGAGATACTTGAAGCAATTCAACGGACAGTGAAGAAAGGAGCAACCCATCCCCAGGCCCCTAGAAAGAGAAATCAATAAAAGCATAACTGCGTGAAGTAGAAACCTAAACAAAACCACCAAATGGAATAAGGCAAAAGGAAGCAAACACAGCCTATCAGAAATGACCTTAAAAATATTAAGGACTTAAATTCCCCAATCAAAAGACATAGACTGGGAGATTGACTGGGAACATGAAACAGAACCCAACTATATGTTGTCTACAAGAATCATCTTACCTTCAAGGATAGGCACCACCTTAAAGTGAAAGGATGGAAAAAAATATTCCAAGGCCAAATGGTTACCAAAAAGAAAGCAGGATTGCTATTTAATTCAGAAAAAATAGACTCAAAGGAAAAAAATCAGAAGAGACCAAGAAGGGCCATTACCTTTTTATCAAAGGAACAATTCACCAGAAGATTTCACAATTATGAATATATTGCCCCAAACTCTGGTGCCACCAAACTTTATAAAGACAAATTCTCCAGGACCCTAAGTCACACACTAACACAGTACACTCATAGTAGGGGACTTCAATACCCCACTGAGCTCTTCGGACAGGACAACAGGACAAAGAATAAACAGAGAGACATCGGAACTGGACGATATGATACACCAAATGGACCTCATAGACCTCTACCGAATATTCCACCCTAATAACAGAGAATACACTTTCTACTCAGCACCCCATGGAACAGGAACAGTCTCCAAAATCAACCACATACTGGGACACAGAAGAAACCTCCACAAATACAAAAATATTGAAATAATTTCATGCATTATATAAGACCACAGTGCAATAAAGCTCAACACAAGAACACATGGAGACTAAACACACTATTGAAAAATGAATGGGTTAAGGAAGAGATAAAGAAAGAAATAAAAGCATTCCTGGAACTGAATGATAATGACACAATACAACACAACAAAAACATATGGGATACTTTAAAAGCAGTCCTAAGAGGGAAGTTTATAGCCCTGGGTGCCTACATTAGAAAAACAAGAAAGAGCACAGTGAATGATCTAACACTGCAGCTAAAAAAAAAAAAAAAAAAAGACAAAAACTAAACACAACAGACAGGAAGAGTAAATCACAAAAATCAGAGCAGAAATCAATGAAATGAAATAGAAACAAAGAAGAAAAAAAAAAATCCATATGACTCCAAAAGTTGGTTCTTTGAAAGAATAAAAAGATAGAAGAGGCGACCTCTAGCCCAGTTTAACCAAAAGAAAAGAAGGAGGAACAACTCCAAATCAATACCCTCCATGATGGAAAAGGGAAATATCACAACAACAAGGAAAAGATCCAGACAATCATACAGGAATACTTCAAAAATTATACTCTACCAAGTTTGAAAACCCAAGAAGAAATGAAATGAAGAACTACTGAAATCCTGGGGAATCACCAAAGCTCAACCAAGAAGAGATCAACAGCTTTAGATCCATAATACAGAAGAAATGAGGAAGATGAAGAAAAACCTCCAAACTAAAAAACAAGCCCAGGCGCAGGGGCACGAACTGCCAAATTCCAAACATTCAAAAAGCCCTATAAACCATTATTTACTGAAGTTGGTTGAAGGATTACAAACAGAGGGAATTCTCCCAAACCTTCTATGAGCCAGCATTGCTCTCTATTACCAAAAACAGGCAAGATACAACTAAAGGAAAACTATAGACCCATCTCCCTACTGAAACACAGATGCCAAAATTCTAAACAGGTGTGCTGGATAGCTTTAGTGTTTCAACTTGACACCCCTGGGTTGAGGGAGCCTCAATTGGGGGATTGTCTCCATTGGATTGGCCTGTGGCCACATCTGTGGAGTATTGTCTTGATGGTCGAGAGTATGGAAAGGCCTATAGTCCACACTGAGTGGTGCCACCCTGGGCAGGTGGTGTGTATGGTATAAGAGGCAGCTGGTGGGCATGAGCCAGGGGAGCAAGCAGTGGAACCGCATTCCTCCTTGGCCTGTGCTTCAGCTCCTGCTCCAGGTTCCTGCCCTGAGTTCCTCCTTGGGCTCCCTGAGTGATGAACTGTGACCAGCAGATGTGAGCTGAATAAAAACCCTTTCCTCCCCAAGTTGGTGTCGGTCAGAGTGTTTTGTCGCAGCAATGGAAGACAAACTAGGACAAACAGGATATGGCAAAATCGCATACAAACCCACATTCAAGAAAATCATCCATTCTGACCAAGTTGGATTCATACCAGAGATGCAGGGATGGTTCACATACGAAAATCAAATAAACATCATCAAGTACATAAATGGAGGATGAAAGACAAAAAAACACATCTCATCTCAATTGATGCTGAAAAAGCCTTGGACAGAATCCAGCATCCTTCATGCTTAAAATCCTAGAGGGAAATGGACTAGAGGGATCATTTCTACAATGAATTTTTGATCGATTGATTACAATCAAAGCCATATACAGGAAACCCACAGCCAATATCATCCTAATGGGGAAATGATAGAAACCATTTCCTTTAAAGGTAGACTTGTCAAGGCTGCCCCCCTGTCACCACTCCTCTTCATATAGTGCTGAAACACTTGCTAGAGCAATAAGGCAAGAAGAAAAGGAAATTAAAGGAGTAGTAATTGGAAAAGGGAAGGAAGGGAAAGTCAAAGCTATCCCTATTTGCTGATGACATATATATTGTTTACTTAAGGGATGCTAAAAAACTCCAAAGAAAACTCCTAGAAACCATTAAACAGCTTCAGTAAAGTGGCAGGATACAAATTAACCAAAAAAAATCAGTGGCCTTTCTTTACACCAACAACAGCAACTGGAGAAGAAAGAATACAAGGAGACTTCCCCAATTACAATAGCTCAAAAAAAAAAAAAAAAAAAAAAAAAAAAAAAAAAAAAAAAAAAAAAAAAAATTCTACCCAAACTCTTGTATAGATTTAATGCAATCCCAATCAAAATCCCCAAGAGTTTCTTCACAGGCTTGGAAAACAAAGTCCTTAAATTCATTTGGAAAAACAAAGACCCGAATAGCCAAAACAAACCTGAGTGAAAAAGAGCTACACAGGGCGGATCTGGGATACCAGACTTCAAATATACTACCGGGCTATAGTCATAAAAACAGCCTGGTAGTGGCCCCAAAAAACAGACCTGTTGACCAATGGAAAAACCAAAGCTGAAGATCCAAACCTTGAGCACATACAATTTCAGCCATCTCAATTTGACAAAGGGGCCAAGAAGACACAAGGAGAAAAGACAGCATCTTCAGCAAGTGGTGTTGCTGGATCACCACTTTGTAGAAGATGAAATTAAAACCCTACCTCTGGCCCTGTACAAAAGTAACTCCCAATGGTTTAATTTAAAGACCTCAATGTGAAAACCCCAAACTCTGAAGGTGATGGGAAAAAGTTGGCAGACGCAGACCACAAGACATAGGTTGTAGGAAAAGGACTTCCTTAAATCAGACACGCAGCTGTGCAGAAGAACTTAATGGTCAACAATTTGAACAAAATGGGATCTTTCATTAACTCAAAAGCTTCTGTACTCCAAAAGAAACATCAAGGAGTGAGCAGAATCCCACAGAATGGGAGAAGAAAACTTCACTCTCAGAAACATCTGACAACGCATTGATTTCCAAGAATATATAAACATACCTCAAAAAACAAAGAAAAGAGAAAAAAACAAATGACCCATTAAAAGATGGAGCAACGAACTGAAAAAAGTACTTCACTAATGAGGAATGTAGAGATGGTATGCTGAGAAAACCTTCTAAGGTGATTTCCATCGGGGGATGGAGGGGGCGGATAGATAGCCTAGCAGGTTAGGAGCACGACGTCTTGCAGAGGCCCTTACACGGGTTAGATCCACACAGCAACACAACGTGGCGGCTAAGACCAGAAACTGCTATGTAATCCAATTCAGAAGGAGAATCAAGTTCATGGGGAATCATCCGTAGACCCTCTTTGACCTCACGCGGCATTGCACGACACGGGTGCCCACAGACATGCAGAGCCAGTCACCATTAATACACATACCAACAAATAAATAAATAAGTAACATATTATAAAAAAAAAATTAAAAAAAAAGAAGTTCACACATCACTAATCATTAAGGAAATGCAATCAAAACCACTTTTAAGATATATCTCCACCAATAATACTTGGCTGGATCAAGAAAACAATGTACCAAGTGTGGGAGGTTGTGGGAAGAATTGGGACACTATCCACTGCTGGTGTAATGATAAACTATTACAGCCCACTATGGAAACATTTGTGTGGAGAGACCCCTTGGAAAGACTTGGAATGAACATCGCTACTGACCCAGCCTACCACTCATAAGGCATGTACCCTCAAGACTCACCCCACGCAGAGATATGCACGGCCCTGTTCATTTCAGCTCTCTTCACAATAGCAAGGAGCTGGAACCAACCCAAATGCCGTCAACTGCCCGATGAGTGGATAGAGACAAGTGTGGTACATCTAGCACAATGTGAGTTCTATGCAGCATCAAAAACCAATTGAAATCTGAGCTCTTTGCAGTGGTAAAATGGTTGGAGTATAGAGGACATCATGCTGAGTTAAAAGTAACACCCAGTTCCCAGAGAAAGAAAAACAACGACGAATACGTATCCTTCATCTGTGGATGCTAGTGCCCCCCTTACCTAGTTGTAAGTATTTCTGTGCACACCCCTGAGCTTTTTCCAAGCAGTTGTGTGAGTGATGTATATTGGAAAACAACAACCAACAACCAAGAAAGGACTGCATCAAAGAGCTACTGAAACAGTGAAACTTATGCTCAGCGACCAGTCAACTTTCCTACATGGAGAAATTGAGAAGAGTAGAGTAGAGACAGAGTGAAAAGCATGTTGGCAGAATGCATGAACTCAAATGGTGTGGGAGGCATTATGGTGGGGGACACAGGTCTAGAGTTGATAAAAAATATATATAAATATATAAATAAAAAAATCACCAAAAAGTTGAAAAAAAAAAAAAAACAAAGAACAGAAAGCTGTTTTTCACATGTCTAGAGACTGGAAAAACTAAGACCAGGGTGATGATGTTCAAGGTTATACAGGAAGCTACTTTCCAATTAATTCCAAGAGGGTGCCTTCTGGCTGCATGTACCTGGGAGGATGGATGCCATCACATAGCAGAGAGCAGAAAGCTACAGGAAAGGGCACATCTGGTTTCCTCCATCTCTTTGAAAATAGCATCAGTCCTTTCACAAAAACAGAGAGCTCTAAACCCATCATCATTTCTCAAAGGCTCCATCTCTTAATACTGTTGATTGGTTATTAAGTTTCAACACGAATTTTAGGGAGAGGAGACCCAAAAATTTAAAGCACATTACCTCTCTAGAGATGAGAAGACAACATCAGGAATATGTGGTTTAAAATGATACAAATCAGGCTGGAAAGATGGCTCAGCGGTTAAGAACAGTTAAGAGCTGCTCCTGAGTATGAGCAGAACTCAGTTCTCAGCAGCCTTGTCTGGCAGCTCATGATCACCTGTAAGGTGAACTCCAGGGGATCCAACATCTTCTGGCCTCTGCAGGGCCTGGTACTTGTGTGCACATACCCTGCCAAACACTTATACACATAGTTAAAAATAATAAAAGTACACCTTTAAAGTTATACAAATACCAATAAAAATAAGGCAAAAGCAGCCAACCTTTACACAATACTTACTGAATCCTAGCTACCGTTCCAAATGCTTTACATATATGAATTCTTAATTTCTTTTTTCCTTTTTCCTTTCTGTGTGTGTATATGGTGGTGCATGTTCCTGTGGGTGTATGTGTATATATGATTTACATATCCTTGTGGAGACCAGAGGTCAACCTCAGGTGTTCTTCATGAGACACTCACCTTGTTTTTTGAGACAGGGTCTCTTGTTGGCCAGGAGGTCACTAGCTGGATGCCTGGCCAGTGAGTCCTAGAGAGTTGTCCTCCCCTCCTCAGAACCAGGCTAACAAGCAGGTGCCAGAATCTCTCCATGGGTTCTGGAGATTGAACTCGGGTCCTCATGCCTTCTCAGCAAGGACTTCACTGATTAACCTGTCTCTCTGACCCTGTACTATGTATTCCTAAAGAAAGAAAGAAGGCTGTTGTGTCTTCTTGATCTAGAGCTAAAATGCCACTTGCCAAATAAAACCTAACCATTTTCCCCTCTCTCCATAGATCTCTCTCTCTCTCTCTCTCCACACACACACACACACACACACACACACACACACACACACACACACACAGAGCATCATAGCGTTTGATTCACAAAGCAAAGTAAATCTTTCATTAACTATCTAACCAAAGAGCACATATGGCTTCTTAGCCTGAAATCTAAAGTACCAATCTGCAATTTGTTTCCTACAAAACTGTCATTCTCTTGTCCTATCAATCCCTCGAGAAATTCCTTTTGAGGCCCTTCAACAGCTTGGGAATACTAAATAAGCCTTAATGAGTTCAAAAGTCAGTAATGACAGTGCTAATTCAATGGCTCGTTTGGTAGTAAGACAGCTTCTTTTCTTCAAAGGAAAAATGGGATTATCAAGTCAGCTAGGAGAATTTTCTTTACATGATTGATAGGAAGAAAAAGTAATCACCTTTGAAGTGCCACAATGCATTATACCTTTCCAAGTGTTCTCTTTCTTCTTCTGACACTCATGAGTAATTGAAAGGAAAGGGGCATCTTTAAATGACCAAAAGAAGCAAAATGACAACTCTGTCTTTGCTATCTACCAACCACGTGACACTCTGGGGTCTCGAGGGTGGAGAGCTGAAGCTATGTAAAATGTGTGTCTTTGATGAGCTGATGCCTCGCTCAGAGCCTATCTGCCTCCCATCAGGCCACACAGGCTTTGGGTAAAATACAGATGTGAGGAAAAGGTATTTGTGCTTCTCAGAAGCTGGGGGCCCAAAGACATGAGCATCTGTGGGAGCCCGGGGGACAAAGAAAGGTCTGCAAGAAAGAATAGATGAAATCAATGGATAAGGCAGGACGAAACAGGTGAAGCCCACTGAACATGATTGCACAACATTGTCTCCTCATCTGTAGTGACTGACCGGCCACAGCATTCTGCCTGCTGACCTCGAGATCATTAGTGCTCGCCCCTCAGCTCCAGCTCGACAGAGATGGACAGTTAATCTCTTAGAAAAGGCACCGTGAAGAGCAATGAACTTCATAAAGACAATGTAGTAAATACAAATAACTGAAACACACAACTGTTCATAAATCTTAACAAGAATGATCGAGCACGTGATAATTTTGATCCTCAAAGCCTCCTCTCTCTAAACTTCACAAAAGTCTATTATTTTTTAATTTTTTAAATTTATTTCTGTATGTGTATGAATGTACTGTCTGCACGCAAGTCTGTGCACCCGTGTCGTGCAATGCCGCGGAGGTCAGAAGAGGGTGTCAGATTCCCCTGGAACTGGAGTTCTCCTGGAATTGGAGTTTCAGATGGTTCTCGGCCGCCATGTGGGTGCTGGGGATCGAACCCAGGTCCTCTGTAAGAGCAGTCGGCGCTCTTAACTGCTAGGCCATCTCTCCAGCCGAAAAGTCTATTATTTTTATCTAGTTTGTCCTATTAAAACAGAATACTGTCACCTGGGATATAGGGGGGAGAGAGAGAGAGAGAGAGAGAGAGAGAGAGAGAGAGAGAGAGAGAGAGAGAGAGAGAATATTCTTTCTGAAGTTGTTAACAAAAAGTCACTTAAATTCCCTTTACCAGATTATTGAGTCTGACAATTATTGAATAGATGGGTGTCACTGGTTGGTCCTGAGGTGACCAGGGGTGATGAAAGATTCGAGGGACAGGTATTCCATATGATTAAATAAAACAGTCTTCTCTGAGGCTTCCCTGTATAGAAAAGACCAGAGTTAGTGTGAGTGCTCACCATCTGTAATGACAGCATCCCATAACTATGACAGCTCCAACCTGGCAAGCAAGGAAGCCATCTGCCCTCTGGTAGCTATTGCCACAAGCCCAGTCACTAGAACGACCATCTCTGAACAAATAGCCATCATTCTCAGACACTATATCTGGAAAGTACAGAGACTTAAGAGATAGCTGATTTATTATTTTTTAATTGTGTGTGTGAGAGAGAGACAGAGACAGAGAGACAGAGACAGAGAGACAAAGACATAGGGAAAGACAGAGAGAGACAGAAAATGAATGTGTATATGAGTTCTGGTATCTGTGCAGGCCAGAGGCACCCTGGATCTAAAGATACAGGGGGTTGTGAGCCAACAACATGGGTACTAGGAAGTGAACTCAGGTCCTCTATAAGAGCAATACACAGTCTTAAACACTGAGCAATTTCTCTAGCACCCTTCTCTCATTTATATATATAAATATATATTATATAATATATAAATAAATATATATATTATTTTATATATAATTAAAAAATAATAAATAAATAAATAAAAATAAATTTAAAATAAATTATTTTATTTATATATACATAAAATAAATAAACAGTATGTGCATTACATATTGAGATTGTACTTTTGTTTTCCAACTGAGATGAGTAACTATGTTCTCAGCCACCTTCTAAGCCATAAAACTCAAAATAAATAAAGGACACTGAGAAGTGGGGGGTAAACAAATTATAGGATGCAAAGTCTACAACTTATCTAATGTAGAACTCAAAGGGAATTCACCTCCCAACACTGTCACCAGCTCACGTTCTCAACCACTCATTTTGTTACATTTTGTATATTTAGACAGTGATCTCTAGAGAGTTTCATTGTTATCAGCAGTCTAGACATTTATGATAAATTAAAACCCCATTAAATGTGAAGGTATCAAAACAATAGCATATCTGCCTTCCACTGAAGGTATTTTGGGATGAGGGCTCAGCTTCATCTGCCTTCCCCCAGGAGATCAGGTCCTCACCACTCACAGTTCCAGTGACAAGAGCCTAAACAGCACCTATTTTTGTAGCACCTGACAAAAAAACAAAAAGCCCAGAAATGAAATTACATACAAAAATATCCAGGCATCAACCACTCAGATCCATTTCATTGTTTCCTATCCAGAGATGCCCTAATTGAAGGTGGCAGTCCAAGGTTAAATCTCAGTTCTGACAGTATCTTATGTCAGACATCTGTCAAAATGAAACGAGACACTTATGAAAGGGAAGTGGATGCCCAAGCCATATCCAGTTTCCCTTCAGCACGGTTCCTAATGTGGAAGGTTCATATTACCAAGTGAATGGAGCGGTGGCTCACACCATCTGGGCTCTTACCTTCATTTGCAGGTAAGGAAGAGGAAGAGAGAAAGATGGCAGCCCAGAAGGAAATTCCAGAAAGCATCAAAGCATTGTAAGTTTAACAAATGATAGAGTATAAAAGGAAGGCTCTACAGGAGCTTAAACTTCAGGATTCAGCCCTAGCTCCTTGATCCCGATTAGAGGCAGGGAATTATTTTTTAATATCTGTTTTACATAATTAAGGGGCAGTGGCTTTCATGCAGATGAGTACTTTGAATACACAGAGCACCAAATGGGCTTCATGAGTTTAGCTGGGCAATTATGAAGTAGGAAGGGAAAAAGCTGAGATAAGGCCTTATCTACTAACAGGTCTGAGGCAGGGTTTGCTGATAGCCAGCAGGCGGGTTAATGCATGTTGGAAGTTTATTACCTTGGAGGCAAAACTTCTCAGCTCTTGATAGCTTTGAAAGCAGTGTGGCATCTATCTCATTTAAACTCCCAAGTGAGAAAAACAGGTTGTGTGCTGAAGGTTCTATAGATGGTCTTGAAGTATTTCCCAAACATTGGTAGGTTTCATGGAACCTTTTTCTATTTGTTCTGAATGTCTTTTCTATTGTTTTCCAATTGTTTCCTTCATCTCCCTCCCCTGTGCATTTGAAAGGAAATTGGAGAGCTAGCAGTGTAGCTAAATATATCACTGTCCTATGCAAACAATGGCTCAAACCTTGAGAAATTATTTTAGGTGCATATTCTTCCTGTTCTTATTAGGTAACTGCAAATCACAAATGAGTCTTGCATGGGAAAAAAAAAGTAAATTACTTACAAGTGCGCAGTGGAAAGGCTTGAACCAGAGGGCTTAGGCCCAATTTCCACCTATTTCAATGCAGACGTTTTTCTAGATAATCAGCCTTCTATGCATGGTAAAACATCAAAGATAAACCAGATTACTCATGGACTAAGAAAGGCCAAACTACATCTTATGAGCCCTTTGAAGGGCCATTCGTGCTGGCTAATCTGGTATAACCAGCTTACCTAAAAAGTGGAAGATCAAGTCCAGCAGAAACTCACTAACTATGCACAGGACCACAGAGTCAAAATTCAACTGCAAGGCTCCTATTTCTCATCCTGTGTTCTTTATTCATCCCACAAGGCTCCTTTGTAGACAGTTTCTGAGTCAGGAGGACCGGAGGAGAAGATCTGTCATGGCATCCACACCCTGTGGGAGTTAGCCTCTTGTCTGTCTGGTTTCTATGCATCCTGTTTTTCTCACAGACATTCCAGGGTGACACTTGGTTTTGATTTTGTTTTTGGGTGTCTCCCTTCATTTCCCCAGCTCCAGTGTCAAAGGTATACAATTCTAAGAGACAATGAATTAGCTAAATGTAGAACATAAAATTTCACATTTTGTTTGAAAAAAATAAGTTGTAGATTGTAGGTCCTAGAGACTACAAAATTCTTGACCTGGGTAAGGGACAGAAGTATATAAGAGGGTAAGACTTGAGGGCAGAGGGAAAATAGAAGGTAAATAATTTTAATATTGACTGAGAGCCCCGCTAACCTTAGACCAGTCATCATTTTCAGCAAAGACTGACTCATTCCATAGAGATAACTCAACATCCCATGGCCCCAACAGACTACCTTTCCTCCAGACAGAGGATGGAAACCATAGGTAGACCAGTCATTGATCATAGTGACCCTGAACAGAATGAATTTAGAATGTTTTGGGAGCCCAGAGCAATAATAAGGGAAGGGCACTCCAACACTCTACTTAGCTAGCTTTGTTGCTCCAGGGTTTTTAGGACAGGATCATTTCTTGTCTCACCTTATCTTATACTTGTCCCAATGAATACAGACACTCTGATGAAGCAGTAGAGCGTTTCTATCATCCTCTTGACCCTGACACCCAGGCTCTTGCCAGTATCGCTGGACCTGTGCTTCTCCATCTGACACATAGCACTTTAGCCAAAGAGGAACCACGTGCAATTGCCTAACTTACTCCAGGCCTGTCCCCTTCTCCTCTTTGATCTTCTGACATCTTGATAATTTAACTGTGAACTGTTGGAGACCTTTCAACGTCTAACACGATTCAGCAATAAAATGGGAAGGCCTAGAAGGATGACAGCCCCAGCTCTGATAGTGTTCCAGGATGACAGAAGATCAAGCTTGGCCAAAACAATAAAAAAATAATAACAAGTTTGGGAACAGCAAGAATGCTGTTGTACTCACACCATGCATTATTCTTACAATCACCCCACGAGACACTTGTAACCATCCCCATTGATAGATGCAGCCCAGGAGCATGATGCGATATATCCAAGGTCACTGAGCTGGGATTCTGAACACAGCAAGAGAATTGGAAAGCAAGCTGTTAACCTGTCTCATATGTCTCTAAGGATTGTTGTAACCCTGGGATCCTAGTGTTTTTATAATGCCATTGATCCTCCCTCAGATTCAATTCTGAGCACTTTGGGAGGGTGCAGTCCCTCCTGCCAGTTCTCTCCTTGGCCCCACATGACAGCTGTGTATGTTTTCAAAATTGTTTGAGAATTTCATACACGCACATAATGTGTTTTGATCGAATCTACCCCCAATCCCTCCCCTCCAAATCTTCCCTGCTCCACTTTTCCCTCCCAACTCCATGTGGTTCCTCTCTTTTTAAACTCAGAGTCTACTCACTGCTCCATACAGTCAACTCAGAGTCCACACACAGTTCAGGGGACTAGGAACATCTACTGGAGCATAGGTGGTCTCTCAAGGGTTGTATTCTTGATGAAAATGTACAGACAGCATCAATTGCCAATAGCTTCTCAGCAAGGGGTGGGACTTCTTGAGTCCCTTCTAGTCCATGCTGGGATTTTGGCTGGCTTAATGTTGGGCAGGCCTTGTGCATCCAGTCAAAGCTACTGTGAGTTCCTGTGTACAAGGGTGGTGTCATGCCCAGCAAATGCTGTTTCACTGTAGATGTCTAGTCTGCTACTGCCACCCCATCTTCTGCAGTGATCCCTGATCCTTGGAGGTTGGAGACTATTCTCTGTACGCTGAACAGTTATGGGTCTCTTTATTAATTGCAATCTATTGCAAAAAGAAATTTCTCAAATGAGGGCTGGGAGATACATAAGAACTTTGTGTAGTTTAATATTGTATTTATTCAGCAAAATTAGAGCATTAGGTTCTCCCTTAAAAAAACAGCATTAGGTTCTCCCTTAGGACCTATGACCTAGTGAGTCATAGGTACTTTGCCCCATTAACAGTAGCAGGCATGAGTTCCCTCTGATAGAGTGGGCTTTTAATCAAATCAGAAAGTGGTTGATTAATCCCATAATATTCAGACCACTATTACTACATGTTATCTTTGTGTAGATGCTACATTTGAATCTTTAGATATATATGTTTAAATTACAGTACTAAATAGAATTCAGGAAATTAGGAAGGTGGTATGGGGAGTATATTTTAATGGAGGAGACATGGAGCAAGTTATATACCTAGCTCCTCTTAACAACTACCAAGGACTTCTAGAAAGCAGGGACTCTGTATCATCTACCCACTGAGTAGTCAAAGTGCCTGAGATGCGGAAGATCAGAAAAAATACTTCCCAATAGTGGCACAAATGTTATGGGAGTAACCAACCACTTTCTGGTTGGATTTAAGGTCCGCTTCATAAAATGGAACTCATACCTGACAGCGATATCCAGCCTGTGAGTAGACAGGCCATAGGCCTAGGGGAAAGATTAATACTATTAGTTTGCTAAACAGATATAGTATTAAACTGACTCTTATTGACTTATTGTTATATGCATAGATTAAAGCAGCTCTCGGCTCTTGCAGAGAAACTCCCTCATGTAGCAGATGGTGATTAACACAGAAACTCACAACCTGCCAACATGCAGAGAAGAAAGTACAGAGTGCTTATGCCTGAATAAGACACCTATGTCAAGCCTCTGTCCCCCAAGGTGGAAGAGTAGGCAGTAAGATTGTAACAGCCAGAGGGAGTGGATGACCACAGTGAGATAGCAACTTCCAGACAACTGAGCAGTTACTCACAGGGAACTCACAGCAATGGGGACCGCATGCACAAGTCCCACATAAGTGCAAGCCAGACAAAAATCCCAGCTTAGAAGTGGGAAGTGGGTAAGAAACCCCATCCCACCCTAGCTGAGTAACGATTGACAATGATGGGGGAAAAAAAAAAAAGCCCTGCCAGGAGAGGAAGAGTCAGTCTTCTTCAAGGATATGACTCTGGTTAGGCTAACCAGGCTCCACAATGAAGGGCATTTGGTGACGCAAATTTAATTTGATAGGCCTTTCCAAACATAGAGTTCATGAAATCAAGCAGGGGATGGGAAGGGAAGGGTGCAGAAAGGGGAGTGGGCTAAAAATATAATCAAAATATATCAAAAAATCAAATTTTTTGTATATGAGATTCACAAAAATCAATTAAAATTTAATAAAACATACTAGGTTGTTTCCACCTTCAGGATTATGGATGGGAAATCCTACCTAGCCACACAGAACTTTAGCAGTTCTGGTTTCTGGGTTTTGGTATTCATTATCAAAAACACCAACAAATCACTGGGTTTATTTTGTAGTCCTTGGGGAAGAAGAGGCTGGAAGAATCAAGGTTTGCTTGACTCTGGAATTAGCTTATTCCACTCTTATTCATGGTAAAGTTGTTATGACTTTTTCCGTATGTGTGCGTTGCACACATGTATGTACACAACAGTCTATGCCTGTGCACATGCATGTGCATAGCCAGAGCAGAAGTCAAGTGCTTCCTCTATCTCTCTCCAACTTTTTCACTTGAGATCAAGTCTGACACTGGATCTGAAGTTCATCCCTTCAGTTAGGCCCTGGGGGTCAGTCTGTCCCAGCTCCCCAACACTGGAGTCACAGGCACATGCGGCCAGCCGCAGCTTTTACCCGGATGCTGAGGACTCAGAAGCAAGTCCTCATGCTTACATAGCAAGTGCTCTTCCACACTGAGCCTGTTCTCCAGTGCGCCATGACCTTTTCTTGTCCCTGGGACTCAAGTGTTGCCTGAGAGATCCCATCAACTGTGCCAGTCAGACAAAATTCAAAGGCCAATATTTCATTGGTTTAGTTCACATTGTCCTATTAACTATGTATGTGACATAAGAAATTCTTGCCCTAAAGAAGAAAGAACAATGTATACACAGCCACTTAAAAGTAAAGTCCAGATTCTATGGGCAGGAATATATGATAATCCAAATTTGCTGGATGTTCCATTCCTAAAGCAAGTCTGACTTTCTAACTCAATTTCTAGGCCACAGGCAAGACCACCGTATCTCTTACCTAGGAACAAGTAAACACAGGGCTTCTAGTTTTCCTTCTTTCCCCTGTAGCCACTTTCCACATAGCAGCAGAGGAGTCTTATTCAATGCAAAGGTCATTCCTATTCTTGGTGGTAAGGGCTCTCCACTGCACTGAGAAGAACTATGACCATCCCAGGCCTGTAAGAACTGCATCCTCTCTGTCACCACCTTTAGTCTCCCCTCACACCTGAGTACGACATTCCTTCAGCCTGGCATTGACTGCTCCCTTTTCCAAGCCTGACAAGTGTCAGTCAGCTAAGTGTGACCTCCTCCTTCACACATCCTCCCTGGCTATTTTTTCTCTAATTCCCTGGGTCTTCCCTAGTCCTTCCTGCTATATTCTGTCACATTATAACTTTTTCCCTTCCTGACACTTCTGATCTTTTTAAAAAAAAATTTAATTTTTATTTTCAGTTTTTCATACTGGAATCAAGTTCTGCTAGGACACAGATATTGTCTAATTTGGCAATGGAGCCCACATTTATCTCAAACACAACAAATATACTCAAGCAATCTCTATAAAATAAATAAGTGGACACAAAATCCCATACTATTGCGAGGTTAGCCATTACCTGGGTCCCTACCATTCCTTCCAACTTCACCAACCAGGTCTCTCCCTCATGGACCAATTATACATAGTACCCGGGACCTCTTGTTGCTATAAGAACACATAACTTCTTCTAGTCCTCAAAACTTTATCCCTGCTGTCTCCTCTTGCTAGGTTAGTCTTCTCTCTTACTATCATTAAGTCCAACTCAGCTTAAACCTCAGCTTAGCTTTAAATTCTTTTGGATTCCCAAAATATATGTGAATGTCCCAAGGAAAACTGATCAATAATTTGTTGAAAGACCCGGATTTCATGAGGTGAATCCCAGAAGTGTATGAACAAGGGGCATTCAGCAGCACGATGTCTGATACATAAGAAGTATACAGCAAATGTTGGCAAATTATTTAGTTGAAGCTAACCATCATTGATTGAGCACCCACCATATTCTCCAGTCACTGAGCTTAGTGGAAAATGATGCCGATGGATTCCAAGGCGGCAGCAGTGTAGCTTGCTTAGATAATCACATCACAGGTAGGCTGTGTGGTGCAAATGTACAAAGGGCTGTGGTCGTGTCCGAGAAAGATGGGTGCCAGGTAAATCAGAGGAGGAAGTAAACATAGCCCAGTGAGGGAACCAGAAGTTTGAGCCATTTAGTCCCAAGTAATATCAAGTTTCTTTCTTGTGCTTCTAAAAGAGGCTTAGGAACCTCAGGAATCTACAGTCAATTTAAAACTCCCTACAAAGACACAAGGTATGAATCTTCAAACCCAAAGTTCTTGACACATTCATTAACTTATTTTGTAGCATTAATGTTAAATGAATAAGAACTTAAAAAAAAAAAAACACCACCTTCGTCTTTTCTTGCAATAAAGCATCTCTCTGCAGAAAAGGTTACCCATGTCAATACCACTCCTCTTTAGAGATTCACGTCTTTTCCATTCTTGGATTCACAAAGACACTGTCAACGAACATCATTATAGCATCCGAGGGAGAATGAGATGAAAAGGACATGCAGGATAATGTAAAAGAGAGGAGGAGGGAGGAACAGCACGCCTACATGCTCGAGAACACGTGTCCTGCCCGTGTGAGATGAAGATCACAGTTATAGTCAAGATTCACTTAGGTTCTCATAGACCTCCTATGGGGCAACTGTCAAAAGTCAAACAATGCCCAATATTTGTTTCTTTCTGAACATGTGTAACAATGAACATTATTCATCCCTGAGGTATGAAACCATGGTTCTATGTTTCCATTTTTCCTTCCTAAGAAAAGCCGGAGCAGCTGGTGCCTCTCTGTCTTCTCTAGGCAAGCCTACCCAACTAGACTTTACAATATGGGGATGGAGATGCCAGTGTCCCCCACTTGACTAACAGACTGTATTTACCCCTTCCAAGAGTATATTTTTCTTGGTGTTTTCCTTGGATATTAAGTTTCAACTAATTAGAACCATATATTGCTTGAACACTTCTAAAAAGCAGATGATTTTGAGTTGAAAGAGTATCTGGTTTCTCTCATCATGACTTCTTCTCAGGGAGAAAGAAGTGACTTCTCTGGGGAGTCAGAAATGGGCTTCCTATCAGATCTGTGCTCATACTTCTGCTTCACAGTCAGGACCTGTGTTCCTGCAACCTTGCTGGAGGAAGTAAGTCATTGGGGGAATGCTTTGAGAGAAGACAGCCCTGCCCCCCCCAAGCCCACTTCCAGTTTGCTCTCTCTGTTTAGTGTTTGTGATTCATGATAGGAGCTCGTAGCTTCTTGCTCTGGCTGCCATGCCTGGCACTTGTTGCCACACCTCCTCACCATGATGGACTCATCCCTCTGGAACCATAAGCCCAGATAAACTCTTTCTTCTATAACTTGCCTCAGTCATGGTGTTTTGTCATAGCAACAGAAGATTAATTAGTGCAGCTTTTATGTGAGACAGGGTCTTGAAGCCTAGGCAAACCTTGAATTTGATAACCTTTCTGCCTTAGCCTTTGGAGTGCTGGGATAGAGGCCTATGCTAAGCTTAATTTATAATTATCAACTGGGGTTGGGAGGAGGCGTGGGGGGGAATGAGAACTCAAGCAGACTTTACTTTTGAGAAGTGAATTATAGTCAATAGTGATACCAAAAGAACAATAAGTACTTTGGGGTGACAACTTCAGATAAAAATAAAAACAAGAGGTGGATGTGGTAGTGCATGCCTTTAATCCCAGCAGAGGCAGGCGGATTTCTGTGAGTTCAAGGCCAGCCTGATCTACATAGTCAGTTCCAGGACAGCTGGGACTCAAAAAGACCAATAAATAAATAAATTTATTTATTTATTTATTGATTGATTGATTGATTGATTAAATAAAATAAGACAAAGCCAAATACAATTATCATGAAGATACTGTGACATCAGAAAAGTAGCCTGAAGCCTTTTCCAGAATTTAATTATGCCAGATCCAACTGAACAATTTTTATTATTCCATCATAAAAAAAACAGAGCAACTAGTTACCTCACCAAAATTAGGTCCAGATTTAACCACTTAAGTCCATAAGGATCCATTAAACTTAGTTACCAGGCAAGCCAAAGTTCTTTTTCAGAAAAGAGGGTAATATTTCAAATGTCACCAGCGTTAGTCAGCTAAATGCAAGATCAAAGAGGCTACTTAGCACTTTCTCTTGAAGACCTTACTGTCTCAATATATTTTAAAATAAAATAAATAAAATTTTAACAATAAAAGAGCTCAATTAAGTCTAATTTGTGCTTCAACATCTGGCTGGGTGACTGCTCTCTACTCTTCACACTTGAACAGTGAAGTATCACACTTTTTAATTAAGAAGACTAGTTCTGTTTCCTCTGAACCAGCCAGGAGGTCGCTGTTAAAGTAAAAACTTTCCAAGAAGAGAAACAAAGGACGTTTTCTGTTAAGTTCCAGGCTATCTACCATACTTTGTGTAGATTAACTTCTCCACCTTAAACTTCATCTCAAGTTTATCTTACAAATGCTAAGGCTAAATTGCTACTGTTGAGTACTTAAAAATAAATGAATGTAAACATCCATGTAACACACAAAACAGTTACTGTGCATATAACATGGAATAGAATCTCTGCTAAATCACAAAGATGCACACCTACATTTTAAAGATGTATTTACCTGTGAGTTGGTGAGATGGCTCAGTGGTTAAGAGCACTTTGCAGTGCTCTTGCAGAAGATATAGATTCGATTCCCAGCACCCACATGGTGGCTAACAACCACCCATAACTCCAGTTCCAGGGTATCCAATGCCCTCTCCTAACCTCTGTCAGCACTGTACTACACAAGTGCACTTACATACATTCAGGCAATACACTCAAAATACATCATATTTATTTTAAGATTTATTAATTTCTCTTTTAGGTGTATGTGTATTGCCTGGTTGTATGAACACACACATATATATGTGCACAGCCTGGGGAGGCCAGAAGAGGGTGTCAGATAACCTGGAACTGGAGATACAGTTGGTTGTAGCTGTTATGTGGGTGCTAGGGATTTAAGCTGGGCTCTCTGCAAGAGCAACAAGCACTCTTAACCCCTGAGCCAGATCTCCAGCCCCTGTTTTTATCTAAAACATCTTTTGTGTGAGTTTGTGGGGGGGGGGTCGTACATGTGTTTGTGCACATGAGTGCATGGATGAACATGCTCAGGCATGTGCAGACAGAGACCAAACAAGGACACCAGGTGTCCTTCTGTGTAGCAAGCCTCCTGTGCCCTTGAGAAAGTGCCTCTCACTGAACCTGAAATTTGTTGTTTTACTGCCCAGTGAGCTCCTGGGGTCTCTGGTTTTCATTATTTCTATATTATCTATAAAATTTTAGTGGCTATAATCTTATATTGGACATTTGTAACTTCTCTGCTTTGTTAAACCTTATATTTAAAAAAGAAGGGACAGTTCTCATTCAGCTTAACACTTTCTTGAATGACTAAAGTGAAACAGAGGAATGAGAGTTTGCAGAGAGCTTACTAGCTCATGTGATCCACAAAGAAGCCTCTCTTAATTATCTCTGCCATGAGCTGACTTCCACCCTTTCTGCATGGGTAATTAAATATATCAGCCAGACCAGAATGTGAGATGGTGTAGCTTTCACACCCAAATTGCCAATTCCAAATTTGTCAGACGTTAAGTGTGGTTTGCAATTGAAAGCCCATCATGAACTATTTGACTTTCACTCTAAAACTTTTGAAATGATCCTATACAGAGGAAATGGGAAGGGGCTGTGAGATGAGTAATAAAGGGGACAGTTTCAGAGAAATCGATATCAAAGAAGCTACATCTTGGGTGTTCAGTGAGGGACACAGATGCTGCATAGAAGATTCTGAGATCCTAATCGCCCATGCCCATACAGCCTCAGAGAGTTCATGTGGCACAAGCTCTCTCAGTCTCTCTCATATAGGAGGAGTGAGTTCAAAAGCTGGGATGCTCGAGGAGAGAAGGTGGTGGGTTTGGCAGTGCTGCATAGCCATGTAGGATCCATTCCCAACATGTCGTTCCTCTCTGTGGCTAAGTTAAACAAAATTGGACTGTAATTTTGCACCCCAAAGAACTATGAAACTTGCTCATAAAATCACTATTATTTCAGGAAACAAAGGGATTCCGTATTTTAGGACATTTTATTGTCTAAATATAACTAAGAAAAAAAATCAGTGATAATTCACATTGGTTTTATAATAGATGAATAAATCCTCTTTAAAAGATGATATCTTTATATGTGCTAGAGAACCTGGACAATATTTTCCTAGGAAGGGATTTGTTTAAATTAAACAAATTTTGACCTTTAGAATTCTTAATAAATTTTCTTTTTACACAAAGGATTTGTGTGTGTGTGTGTGTGACTTAATGTGTTTGCACATGCAGAGCATGTATACATAGGCAGATCTTCACAGTAAATTATCTTGCAAAAGATACCTTTACTTACAGATAAAAATATAGATCAATAGTCACACTCTTATCAAAAGAATCTATCAATATAAAAATAGACTGCATATAAGCCAATAGTTTTTCAATAGAACCTTTCATAAATACCAAATGTATAGGGTTGGCAGTTTCAGCTTGCTTTGTTAAGGCCATAGATGTGTGACTAGACATCAATTTTAATCATTTAATTAAAAAAAATACAAACTGCATGGAGGAAGATTTGAAAGCATTGGGAATAGACAAAACCTGTCAGTTTTTTCTCCAAGGTTTTAAACCAGGCATGATGGCATGTAATTCCCAGTGGAAGTAGTAGAATTATGAATTTCAGGCCACAGAATGAGACCTTGATTTAAAACAAAACACCGGGTATGGTGGTGCACACCTTTAATCCCAGCACTTAGGAGGCAAAGGCAGGTGGTAAGTTCAAGTTGATATCCTTGACAGTTGGGTCAGTTCAATCCTAATACAGTTTTATGGATCTGGAATACCTGTCTGACTTGCCCATAGACAATATGTCAGTGATATCAGTCAGGAGTCTGTGCAGTGAGTGAGACTTTTTCTGGGATGGGCACCACAATAAAGCAGGAGCTTTTCACTCTGGGGGAGTTGCTGGGCGCTAAGTAAATGGTGCACAATTAAGAGTCTATATTTTCAGGAACCGCCACTTAAGGGCTTACTTAAAATTAATCAGAGGCCCTAGATTCAACAGCAGTACCAAACACAAACCAAAACAAAACAAACAATTCAAAGAGACCACAAACCTTAATTCCTCCACTCCATTGAGAAGGTAAGCTCAGTAATAAACTTTCTTTCTGGGCCTCTGGCCAGTTTTTTCTGTGTTTGGTTTTATTTTCCGACTATCTTGAACCCAACTCTCTGTAGTATTTTTCCAGAATTCTCATTGTGTTGACCTATGGCTGGACAGGAAGTTCTTCTCTTCCTGTCAGCTATGATCCGCCCTCCTCCTTATCCCGGCCTAGGCCCCAGGTCATAGCCCTAATGAGCGCCCTCCCACTAGATTTTCAGTTGCTCTTGGCCCTCTCTCCTGCCTTGCCTCCTCCTATTTTCTCTGCTTTGTTTGTTTTTCAGGTAGTTTCAGACTCTGTGATTTGTCGTTATTAGCTAATAATCCTCTATCTCATTCAAGATAACCAGCGTTGGTCTCCATGATGCCCGCCCACTGAAAGCTTCCTGGTTAGAGACACTACAAATTCCTTACTCTGCTCCAGAGAAAAGGGGAGAGAGAGGAGCAAGAGAGGGAGGTTAGCACAGCGACACGGATATGCTGTATCAGACAGGAAGATTTCTCTCTCCCATCTCATATATTTAAATGAGCCTGATTCTCCAAATTCAGCACAAGAGTCTAGGAAGAAATATTAGCGCTCCAGTTAAAGTCATTCACGCTAGGAGTTGTCAGCATGGTTTGCATTTGAACTTTGCAAGCTATCTCATGCCTCTCAGAGGGCATTAAACTTCATAAAACACAATTCAAAAAGTGAAATATTTCCCCATTTTGACTCCATAAGTGAGTCTAAGCAATTGAAAAAAAATCCATCTCCTACTTACTCCTAAACAGGCAATAAATGGAGATATTCTGTGGGGCCAAATAATGGGGAGAATTACAACTGCTTTATGTTCCAAAGGCTTCAAATCCCAGCAGGTCTAGCAAAGCAGAAGAGAAAAAGAGCCAGAACGCACACACTGAGAACAACAGAAGCAAGTGGTTAATGGTTTTCCTAAATGCTGCAGAAAGTGGCTTGTGTGAATATAAGTATACTGTGGTATTGACACTTCACGAGAAGAAAAGGTGAAAATGGAACACAAGGGCCCTAGACACCCTGTTCTCAGTCACCTGCTGCTGGTTTTCTGCATAAATCTGACCTTGCTGCAGGTGAAGAGCTATTGTATGCTGTTCTGCCTCCTTTTCCTCCTCTCCTCCCTTCCTTTCAGTCAGTGGCCAACCCACAGCAATTGTCAGAAGGAACCTGGTGATTTATTTCCTATGCTTTCCTCCCATTTCCTTGAAATAAGAAAATAATTCCCCAAATTTGCATTTTCAGGCTATTGCCTTTGATAGTTTCCAAGAATGCTAAAGGACTTAGAGACTTTAATTATATATATCAAATGTTTCACACAACTCAGGCCCCAGAATGGTCTGATACCCTGGCTGCCTGTGTCCCAAGGATAATGAAACAACCCCCCACCTCCTCTGTATTGTGTGTGTGTGTGTGTGTGTGTGTGTGTGTGTGTGTATACATGTTTCTGTGTGCTTGCTTTGCTTTCTAGATTAACCTGGGTGTCACTCCTCAGGAGCGACTGGTCTCTTTTTATCAGAGACCATCTCTCAATGGCCTGGAGCTTGCCAATTAGGCTGGTTTGGCTGGCCACAGAGCCTTGTGGGCCTGCCTGTCTCTACATCCCAGCACTTGGATTGCAGGTGTGTGTTACCATACCTGGGATCTGGAGGGTCCAACTCAGGTCCTTATGTTTCTGTAGCAAGAACTTTACCACAGAGCCATTTCTCCTTCCTAAGGACAGCATTTCTGATGCTCATGTGTTCAGGGTGCTCCTCCGGGAATTCAGAGCATTGGCTTCTGCCATAGCAGGATGATTCAAGAGTGTGGTCAAATGAACTGTCGTGTAATATATACCATGCGTTGTCAATCATGTATAGTGGAAGAGAAAGGCAACTCACTTAACTAACTGGCAAAGTTCTTCCTTGGAGAATAAAGATATACTCAGTATTCCATACATTTCTTACAGCATGTATAGTGATGATATCCTATGTTCATTTCTTTTGTTTTTTTTAAGACAGGGTCTCCATGTAGCCCTAGGTGAACTCACATCAGCCTGGCCTTGATCTCGCAGAGATCCACCTGCTTTTGCCTCTCATTTGCTGTTGTGGGCCACTGCACAGAGTACTCCCCTACTTTTTATTAGGGTAAAACAACTCAAAGTAATGGCTGCTTATTGTGAACAGGGCAGTGATGAACATAGATGATGAACAGGTATTTCTACACAAGGGTATAGAGTCTTTGGGGTATATCAAAGAGTAGTTTAACTGGGTCATATGTTAGATCAATTTTGAGGTTTATGGGAAATCTCCACACTAGTTTCCACAGTGCCTGCACACGTTTGCACTCCCACCAGATGTGGATAGCAGTTCTCCCACATCCTTGACTGACATTGGCTGTTGTTTGTCTTCTGATTCTTTGTCATTCTGAGTGGGGTAAGGTAAAATCACAAAGTGATTTTAATCTGTATTTTCTAGATGACTAAGATGTTGAACATTTAAAAACATATTTGTCAGCCATTTGTGTTTCATCTTTAAAGAACTCCCTGTTCAGTTCCTTCCATGACTTTTTAATTGGGTTATTTGTTGTTATTCAAAGTTTTGAGTTCTTTGTATAGTCTATATACTATCCCCTATCAGAGATTTTTTTCCATTATGTAGGTTGCCTCTTCCTTCAAATGATGGTGTCATTTGATATATTGAAGCTTTTTTGTTTCATGTGAATCCATTTGTCAATGTCGGCCATAATGCTTATGCTAATGCTTGTGCCAGTTCAGGAAGTCCTTTCCTGTGCCTATAAGTTCCAATGTATACATGCCCGACTCTCTCCTTTATCTGATTCAGGGTATCAAGTCTTATGTTGAGGCCCTTGATCCATTTTGATTTACGTTTTGTACTTGGTGAGAGATAAGGAACTTAGCTAGTTTCATCCTTCAACATGCTCTGATCCAGTATGACTAGTACCATTTGTTTAACGTGCAGTCTTTTTTTCAATGTGAATACTGGGCTCCTTTGTCAAAGATCAGGTGACTGTAAATGTGTGGATTTAATCTGGGTCCTCAAGATATGCCTGAACTGATGAATGGATAAGGAAGGTGAGACACATATACATAATGGAATAGCATTCAGCTCTTGAAAATGAAATTATGAAATTCACAAGGAAATGGATGAAACTGGAAACATTCATCTTGAATGAGGTAACCAGGACTTAGAAAGAAAAATGTTACATATTCCCTATCATAGCTAGATAGTAGCTTTGAAATCTTAGAGATGCATGCTTCGCTTGAAAATTCAGAGTTCAAGAAACTAATAAATAACCATGGCTCAGCGGGTGGGGGAGGCCTCCTGGAAGTGACTAAAAGAGGATCTGAGAAATACTGCTTTTATTTTCTTAACAACCCTAATTTGAAGGAGGCCAGAGCAGCAATTGCAGGAGATAATCTGGACTATACAAAAATCACAACCTCTTGGGGTAAGTGCTAACATAGGAGCATGGGACAGCTGGCAGCAACAAAAGCCACTGGAATCTTTGATAAAGCTTGACAGGAGGGAAAAAAAAAGAGAATTCTTTCTCAGTTTTCTGTAGAACATCTTTTCATTTTAAAGGGCTGGCTTAGGCCATTTGCCAACTCACAGTCCAATATCAGCGATGAAAAATACATGGGCCTCTTGGCTTAGACTCAGGGTCCCTATGGGATCTCTGCTCACAAATTATACAAAGAGGCCTGTCCTGATGACCCAGTCTTAACTGGCCTCTCCTCTCACACTACTAATTCTTCGTTCCACATCCTGTCGCTAAGTCTTCATGACATATATTTTAAAGTGACGTGGTCTTCTCTGTATATTATTTCCTTTTCCTATCAGGAAATGAGCTCCATGAAGTAAGAGTCTTAGCTCTCTTTTTCATCTCTGTATCCCCAGTATAAAGTATGAGGCACTGCTAGACATTCTCTAAAGGCATTGAATACATAAATGAATGGGCTGGCTGTACTTGATACATATATTATAAATCCACATTATAGCTATTGTCTTTATGTTCTTCAGTCAGGCCAGTGTAGAAGTTCAACTAAAACAGGATGAAAAAGCACTGTTCAATGTGTGTGTGGCCACACACAGATGACGAATCAGCTGGCATAGTCTTTGGGAGTCAAGGTTTTGTAATACCACATGCCAGGCACTGTATCTTACCAGCCATTAAACAACAATCTTTGGCTCTGTGGTGCTCTAATGATACATGGGGAGGAAAAACATGTTACAAGGCCTACGGTGAAAAACAGGGCCATCATGTCTACAACATGTTTATAGAAGCATTCAGTCACAATAGCAAAAAAAAAAAAAGCTGAAGGAACCCTAGTAACCATCTATGGAGGAACTGCAACAGCACATGCATGCACAGAAAAGAAATGCTGCATGATTCCATTTACATGGAGAATGGGAGGAGTCAAATACTTGGAGATCAAAAGGAGAATGTCAGCTTCTTGGAGCTGAGGGAATCAGATGGGGGATAGTTGTTGTTCACTGCTACAGAGTGTCAGTTTTGCAAGATGAAAAGAGTTCTAAAGAAGGGTGGCTCACAATTCCAACCGACTTACCACTGCAAAAGTTCACCTGTAAAAATGGCTGATAGCAAATTTTGATAGATAAATTTCACCATATACAAATAGCATCCCCAGCCAGGTGTGGTGGCCCTTGCCTTTAATCCCAGCACTTGGGAGACAGAGGCAGGCAGATCTCTGAGTTCAAGGCCAGCCTGGTCTACATAGTGAGCTCCAGGCCAGCTGAGACTAAAGGGAGATGACCCTGTCTCAAAAAGACCCAAAACAAAACAAAACAAAAAACACAAAACGAATAGCACTCCCAGCAAATTAAGAAAAATACACAGTGAACCCACAGCAGCACTTTTAAAAATTTCTTATTTACTTGTCATAATCATATAAGGTAAGTAGTGTGAAAACATTTATCTTTTAACTCTAGTATATTATTAATTCTTTGAGAATTTCATGTATTCATATAATGTAAGTTGATCATATTCACTCTCACTCCTTCCTTTAACTCCACTCAGATGTGCCCTAACCCCTCCCCTCCCCACCCACTCCCAACTTGTCTTTTTTATTTTTAAATAACCAATTGAGTTCATTTTGAGGTGCCCATATATTCATGGGTATGGACCCATCCACTGAAGCATGGTCCACCTACCAATGGCCACACCCTTTAAGAAAAATTACTCCCTTGGGGCTGGAGAGATGGCTCAGCAGTTAAAAGCACTGACTGCTCTTGTAGAGGACCCAGGTTCAATTCCCAACACCCAGATAGTGGCTAACAGCCATCTGTAATTCCAGTTCCAGGGGATCTGACTCCCTCTTCTGACCTACTGGGGCATTGCACAACACAGAAGCACTTTCATACATGCATGCAAAACACTCATACACATAAAATAAAAAAATAAAATATTCAGCAACTTAGCTGGGCGTGGTGGCACATGCCTTTAATCCTAGCACTTGGGAGGCAGAGGCAGGTGGATCTTTGTGAGTGCAAGGCCAGCCTGGTCTACAGAGTGAGTTCCAAGACAGCTGGGGCTACAGGGAGGCCCTGCCTTGAAAAGACCAAATAAAAAAAAAAATACTCAGCAACTTAGAGACATCTTTTATGAAAGTAAAACATGAAAGAGCTCAGGATTGGAGAGATGGTTCAGTGGTTAAGAGCACCAGCTGCTCTTGGAGAGGACCCAGGTTCAGTTCCCAGCACCCACAGACACACATATATATGTAATTAAAAATAATGAAACAAAACTTAACAAATAAGTTAGATGCCTGAAAGTATATCTCCACAGTAGAGTATATCCCTAGCATCCACAATCCCTTGAGTTCAATCCAAGTATTGACAAAAAAAGAAAAATATATATCATATTACAGACTAAAAGCCAACATCTTAAGATAAAGAACTATCAAATATCAATTAATGTGCAATTCTTCATTAGAAAACTGGAACAAAATCACAAACAGTTCATTAAATGAGAAATACAATCAGACAACAACATTATGAGCAATATTCAACTTCAGTATATTCAATTATCATTTTAGACAAAGAAATAACATTTTATTAGAAAAGTAGACAATCTTTTTTCAATAAAAACCAGCATAAGCTAAAATAGACACACATACACACTAATCTAAGAACAAATGGGCATCCATTTCAAAATATTTATTCATAGCCTTCTAGGAATTTATGAAATGTAATTATCATAGATCTAAACAAAGACTAGTTGTAAGACATTTGTCATGGTGTTATGTACAATAAATCTTTTTTTAAATAAAATGAACGAATTCTCAAATATGCAGAGTAATACTTGAAAGAAATTACAGATGGGTTTTGAATACTTAATAATGTGAAAAATGTAAATAGAATTAAGTATGAGTGCACCAGGACACTAACTGTGCAAATAGATGTCTAAATTTCATAAACAGAAAAGGAGTTCCCAATGCCAGGAGTGGTGGCCCACGCCTTTAATCCCAGCCAGCCGGGGCCGAAGGGAGATCATATCTCAAAAAGACAAAAAAAATAAAAACAAAACCAAACCTGGTAGGAGACTGATCCAGGTGTTAACTGGTATATCTGAGAAATACAACTAATATCGACTCACTTCTCTTTTTGGAGGGAGGAGGGGAATGAATGTCTTACAAATATTTTAAATGAATTGAGAAATACCTTTTAAAAATTACAAAGATGACTGCAAGCATCTGCATCAAATCTCCTGCATTATCATAGACCTAAGTGGCTATCCTAAGAGACTAGGAGGAAGATTTTAAAACCTCTCTTGACAACGTTAAACTCCTGATATTAAGAGGGTTTCTGGAAAAATAAAGCCACCATTGGTCCAAAAGTTACAATGTAAGACAAGTAGAAAAAGAAACAAAACGTCAGGAGCGTTGTGTAAAATCAAGTCACAAGAAGGCTTCTCACCCAACAGAGCAAGAGAATAAATAGCCTTTTCCACTATGGTTAAGATGGGCACTCGGACCTTCAAAGAGCACTGCAAAGGCTGTGCTCAGTGTTTCTGAGTTTGCAAAGCCCATGCTTGGCACCTCCAAGCTCTCCTTTCTCTTCCCATTAAGAAGCTCTCTTCTTTCTCGGCTTCCTGGAGATACTGTTTACTTAGGAATGACATAATCACTCTTCAGAACCCATCAAGGACAACTCTAGGGAAGAGTCTTTGCATCCATTACCACATACTACAAATGAAAGCCCAATAATTAGATGTTGTTGGTGTCTATAATTAAGTCTGCATTTTCCTATTCTCCAATGGTAAAGTACAGCGTCCCTGTCTTAAAGCAATTTCACATCTGAAGCAAGAAGATGAGGAAGATTGGCCAAGGAAACGGCAGAAAACCATCAATAATAGCAAAGGGCTATTTTTCTCTTCATGAAATTTTTTCCCCCTGTGGCTCAGTTAATGGTATTCAAAAATTTAAAAATTAAGAGAATTTAACTCAGTTTAACTTCTATTTTTAGAGTTATTTAATGCTAACAGTATGCCCTCAGGATTAAAAAAGTTAAAGCAGGTGTTAGGAAAATATTGCAACAAACGCATTATAGGTTAAATAAGAAATAAAGATCTAAATACAAGAAAAGAAATCTTTGTTAAATATATCTTCCAGGGAGATCCACTATGCCCTAATCCTAAAATTAGAAAGTCAGCAAAAAGATGAACTGAATCCCAGATGTTAATTGCACAGGCTTACTGGATTAGAACTAGAGATAATTAATTGCTAAATTTTCATATGCATGGGACTTAAAGGGATGATAAGATTTCCAGAAGTGGGTATTAGGTCCAGAAGGAAATGAATACTTCTTTACAGGACTGAGATCCTTAGGGGCCAGAGACAGCCACAATGTCTGTATTTAGTAGAACAAAGTTAAGTAACAGAATGGGACAGAAAATAGTAGAAGCTTATACAAAGAAAAAAAATGAAAGTTTAAGCTGCCTTTTCCCACATGGAATTTAGAATATAATTGTGTATAAGAATGAAGGTTTTAAGTGTTTTATTTTTTGAAACAGTGTTAGTGATTAGCATTTCTGTCATACAATATAAACACTTAATCCAGGAAGCCCAAAAGTCCATTACTGCTTATCTGAAAAAAAATGACACTGTTTATCACCTAGATAATTATACTTTTATGATCTTAAAAATTCAGGAGCACGCTATGGTTAATTGGGAAAACTGTGAATTATGGGTAAGATGTGCCTTTGTCTGACATATATATATATATATATTTACTGGTAACAAAGCAAATGAAGAACCAATAATTTGACAATGCCAAGGGTTCAGACAAAAAAAAAAAATACTCAGATAATTCAGATGAGCCAATTCCATTAAAAAATTGGCTGCAAAGTTAGATGATAAAGGTTAAGAAGAGAGACTATGGAGGTCCTCAGTAAAGAAATAAAAGCCCCCTGCCTCCTCTGCCCAATATTCAAGCTGCTCAGAAAGCAAGAAAGACCACCAGCTGCAGGTTCATTATCCAGATGCCTTGGCATCCCTTTGAAGCAGTGAAGGAGGCAATAGCTACTTGTAGGGCTGTGCCACAGTCATCTGAGCAGCTTGTTAAAAACCTGGGAGTCGGGGCTCAGTTCTGAAATACTGACAGCTCAGGAGTAAGAGCCAGACCTAGAAGGTCTTCACAAGCTTCACAGCAGCCATGTTGCATAAGAAGGGTGGAGAACTTCTCATTTAAAAATACAACTCATGGGGCTGGAGAGATGGCCTAGCGGTTAAGAGCGCCGACCGCTCTTACAGAGGACCTGGGTTCGATCCCCAGCACCCACATGGCGGCCAAGAACCATCTGAAACTCCAATTCCCGGAGACCTCCAGTTTCAGGGGAATCCGAGACCCTCTTCTGACCTCCGCAGCATTGCACGACACGGGTGCACAAACTTGCATGCAGACAGTACATTCATACACATACTAAAATAAATTTAAAAAAAATTAAAAAAAAACAACTCATAAAATTCAAATATAATTGCCACTTTGGTAACATTTTATATTTAGTAGGGGTGTATGGGGAGGGGTGAATGGTATAGGGGTGTACTGATGACAAGGACTTCTTACAGTTCTCTTTTGATAAACTTTAGAAACTTGGATCTCTTCATGGGTAAAGTAACTAACCCAAGATCACACGGTAAATTAAGGAACAAAGGGTGATAATTTAACTCTAGTAGTAGAAAGCATGTACCTGCTACAACAAACTGAACTGCATAATAAACTAGAAGTCAAATAATTCTTAGAACCATAAAGCTATTAATGTATTTCAATTTTCTTTCTTCTTTCTTATTTTTGAGACTTAGCCCTAGCTGGCCTAGAACTCACTATGTAGACCAGGCTGACCTTGAACTCATAGAAATCTACCTGTCTCTGCCTCCCGAGTGCTGGAATTACAAGTATGTGCTAGCATGCTAGGCTCTATATTTGAATTTTAAAATGCTTATGTTTAGAGTTTAATATAAACAGAGATACACCTTCTGCATGGCAGTCTCCATTCGGCTGCAGGGGATAAATTCCAAGATTCTCTAGTGAAATGTATTTTCCTACATGTATATAGATAGATAACATTTAATTTATAAAAGGCACACAAAATATTAACATGTCACTATAAAAATCAAATAGTTAAAACAATATGTTGTAATTAAAGCTATTTAAAATATATAAACTGTTTATTTTTAGAATTTTTCTATGTAATATTTTCAGACTACAGCAATGGTAGGTTGTTGAAACTATGGGAGATAAAACTGTGGCTATAGGAATGGTTGTGCTTGTTTAATATGGTGGCATTTTTCTCAATACAGATTTTTAATTGAATTTTTGGAAATGTCATACAATATGTCTTAATTATGTTTAGGCTCCCTTCCAATCTGCAATCCCCTATAGCCTGCACACCATTCTCCATGTATTCTGTCATATATAAGGCCTATCAAGTCAAGTGTGTATACGCAGATGTCCCTCAGTGTGAGCTCATGCACTGGAGTCTATTCAGCCTATCTATCAACACTCCCTTAATAAAGAGGACCAACTCTCCCTCAGCCGCCAGTGAACTGCTGGCAATATAGTTCCTCAGCTAAGGGTGGGGCCTGCTGCCCACTTCCCCAGTTCTATGCTGAGTTCTTGCTTGAGTTTGTATGGATCTTGTGCATGCTGTCATGATGGCATTTTTTAATACCAAATTAATGGTGTGGTTACAACAGTATGATGCAGTCAAGGAAGCCTGGTGCATGTGTGCACATCTAGACTTCATTACTGTGAAACCGGATGTTCTATTAATTAGCTCTGTCTCTATACAGCACAGTGTCCATGCATGTCCCAGATAAGGATCACGGACTCCTCCGGGCTAGAAGCCTGGAAATAGATGCAAGGTGGAACACGTGCCTCCTGTGGCCAGCACTAACCACCCACTGGGGACTGGCCTTTCCACTTCTGTTTCTTCAGCCTATCTCTTCTCCCAGGTTCCAGAGCTTCCAGTGTCCCCTTGCCTGCACTAATCCAACCCACATGGCTTCCATGTTTATCTTCTTTAAATACTATTTGATCCTGTCACATTCCTCACTAAAATTAAAATCCCTACTGGCTCCCCAGTACTTTCAAACTCGAGTCCACTGAATGCTCAAAGGCTTTCGGGATCCTCCTAAATCACTTCCTACCCTTCCTTGCCAGTTTCCCTGGCTATATCAGTGCAGTCAGCATTTTGGAGGTTTATGGACATTTTAGCACTCTATGTGAGCTGGAGTTTCCAAGGCCTAGCTGACAGGCCACATCTTCCATCAAGATGCACTTCTCCTACCTTGACATGCCAGCAGCAGTTGAACCGCAAGCATGGAAGACCCCAGATTCCCATTTGCCATGGGCCTGACCATAGATGAGGCACTAGCCTCCAGCATCACACAAACAGTCTCCTGTTCATCTTGGTTTTCTCTACAATGCTCAGCACGTTGTCTGTACATAGTAGATATTCAGTAAGGCCAAAAATCCTTCACAAAACCTCAACTGACTGAAGTGAGATCACCACAGGTTAAAGATATTATAGAATACAACTTCATGGAACTAAAATTCATACTCCCATGCTGGGCACCTGCATATTTTTCCCACCATGGATGGCATAATTCTAGATAATATTATGCTGATGATGTACAATTCTCCCTCTCTGTCTTGGCCAAACCCAGGGAAGCAATTTCCTGTTTGATTAAGATATGGCAGTCATGAGGACAGGATGGTAAAAACTTACTGTGGGGTTGAGAACATGATTCTAATTGTGGATCAAGTGGGAAACACTCTAAATAGCATTTTTAGAAGGAAGTATTTGAATAGCCTATTTTAGAATATGCAACACTGTCTTCGGCAGCATGCCACGCTTTGGGAACTATTGAATTTCATGATAGATACCCATTCTCTCTTGTGTGGGATCAGAAAGGGGGAGGGGAGAACCATCGATTTCCTATAGGTCTAAGGTTATTAATTCTTGCATTCATCGTTTCTCAGCCAGGTGATTCTCCTATTCAGTGAACGAGCTTTGCACTCTCCATTTTCACAGAGTGGTTCCCAAATTCTCCCTTTGGGTTTACATTGTTTAGAATCTCAGACATCTTCTCCCCCACATCCTAGCAGGTCTTTTAAGTGATTCATTCCCTGCCTGATCTCCTAAATCCTTCCAAGTGATAATTAAAGAATTATGAACCTGTTCTGTAGATTCACTTAAAAATAGCATTTATCATATCTTCACCATACTGAAATGTAAGGGGGTAATTTGAAATCTATGATTCACTACTCTTCTCAATAATGCTTAAACAAAACCAAAGGCTTTATGCTCTAAATTACTAGTAGTATAGTTATATGGCATAGAGTATTCCTAATAAAATACATGAATTATACATAATTTCTAGCATAACTTTAACAATACATATAACAATATATTAATAAAGATTCTTGGGGCTGGAGAGATGGCCTAGCGGTTAAGAGCGCCGACCGCTCTTACAGAGGACCCGGGTTCGATCCCCAGCACCCACATGGCAGCCGAGAACCGTCTGAAACTCCAATTCCAGGAGAACTCCAGTTCCAGGGGAATCCAACGCCCTCTTCTGACCTCCTCGGCATTGCACGACACAGGTGCACAGACCTGCATGCAGACAGTACATTCATACACATACATAAATAAATAAAATTTAAAGAAAAACATAAAAAAAATCTTTCTTCTTCCTCAGGAAACACCAAATGGCGGATGACACCGGTGCCCAGACTTGGGAGGCCGTGGCGGCTTCTTTGCAGGATTTGGTAGCAGTGTCTGGGGCCGTGGTCGGGTCGTGGCGGTGGTCTGGGGCCCGCAGGGCTCGTGGAGGCAAAGCTGAAGACAAGGAGTGGATCCCAGTCACCAAGCTGGGCCGCCTGGTCAAGGACATGAAGATCAAATCCCTGGAGGAGATCTACCTGTTCTCCCTCCCTATTAAGGAATCGGAGATTATTGACTTCTTCCTGGGAGCATCCCTTAAGGATGAGGTGTTAAAGATCATGCCGGTGCAGAAACAGACCCGGGCTGGCCAACGGACCAGGTTCAAGGCTTTTGTCGCCATTGGGGACTGAAGTGCTCCAAGGAGGCAGCCACTGCAGTTTGAGGGGACATCATCTTGGCCAAGCTTTCCATTGTCCCTCTGAGGAGAGGCTACTGGGGAAACAAGATTGGCAAGTCCTGGGCTGGAGAGATGGCCTAGCGGTTAAGGGCGCCGACCGCTCTTGCAGACGACCCGGGTTCGATCCCCAGCACCCACATAGCGGCCAAGAACCGTCTGAAACTCCAATTCCAGGAGAACTCCAGTTCCAGGGGAATCCGACACCCTCTTCTGACCTCTGCGGCATTGCACGACACTGGTGCACAGACCTGCATGCAGACAGTACATTGATACACATACAGAAATAAATAAAATTAAAAAAAAAAAAAGATTGGCAAGTCCCATACCGTCCCATGCAAGGTGACAGGCCACTGTGGCTCTGTACTGGTACGTCTCATCCCTGCCCCCAGAGGTACCGGCATTGTCTCTGCTCCTGTGTCCAAGAAGCTGCTGCTGATGGCTGGTATTGATGACTGCTACACATCAGCCAGGGGCTGCACTGCCACCCTGGGCAATTTCGCCAAGGCACCTTTGATGCCATCTCTAAGACCTACAGCTACCTGACTCCAGACCTTTGGAAAGAGACAGTCTTCACCAAGTCTTCCTATCAGGAATTCACTGACCATCTTGTGAAGACCCACACCAGAGTCTCAGTACAGAGAACCCAGGCTCCAGCTGTGGCCACTACCTAGAGTTTTTTTTTTTTTTTATGAAAAAAAAAAAAAAAAGGTTGCTGATGTGGTGGGGATATCAAGGGAGAACCTATCTCAATAAAGTGAATGGAGTCTGTTAAAAAAAAAAAATCTTTCCAAAACACTGTAGCCTGAGTCCTTGATATTGACATATTACTACTAGTCTAAGAACTTCACATATATTTTGAAAATTATATTACACAGTATTCCACAACAAGCTTTAGCTTCACTTTACTGATCAGGAAAATTCTACCTGAGCAAAATGGGTAAACAAATAGCAACACAGAGGCTGTAATTCATCAGCGTGTTTCACCTTGCTCCTGCCAATGGATTGGCTATGTGAATAAGAGAGTTCAATTCTTAGCTGTATTTTACCTGGTCAAAGAACATGTTCTCCGAACCCTTACTCTCTATCTAAGGCCACAGCGCTGTGTCCCAGGCCATCCCTGCAGCTATGAAATAAACCCTTCAATGCTGCACTTAGTTAGGTCCCCTCTCCAAACTCCCCTCCAAATCCATACTTCCAATTCCATGAAATATCACATAAAACATCCCTCCTCTGCTTATTGTTTCCTCCAAGCCCCCAGGCTCCATTCCTTAGCAGTCTTCAAGTGAAAAATCCAGTCAGATTTGATGTCTACCTTCAGCCAACACATAACATCAGAGATTCGGTTATATTTATTTTTTATTGGTGTTTTATGTATTTCATACATCATTTTTAAATATCCCCCTTCATATTCAGGCATATTCCCCTTTCCTTTCCCCCCACCCCACCCCACCCCAGATCATGCATTCTGCCATAACTGTCCTGTATCTTTCTCTCAGTCCTTTTTTATGCTTAGGAATTCACATTTTCCTCCATTAATTTTATATTACTCTAAAATATGGATGCTTACTCTCCGCCCATATACAGTAGTTACAGAGTCTGAAAATGGTGGGTGGATTCTAGAGCCCATCGAGAGATTCACATAGTTGCTTTCAGATAAACAGAAATATAACCATACTGTCTTTCAGCTTGCCTTTTGTTTGGGGGATTTGGTGTTAGCATCCACAAATGAGTGAAATTGTTCTCCATTTGTCTTTCTGGGACTGTGTTACTTCACTCAGCATAATGGCTTCGAGCTCCATCCATTTACCTGCAAAGGTCATAATGCCATCTTCTTAACCACGGAACAGTACTCCATTGTGTAGATGTACCACATTTTTGTCATCCACTCGTCTATTGAGGGGTATTTGGGTTGGTTCCAGCTCTTCGCTATTGTGAAGAGAGCTGCTATAAACATGGATGTGCATGTATCTTTGCAGTAGGATGAGTCTTTGGGGTATATACCCAGGAGTGGAATGACTGGGTCAAGTGGTAGGCTCATTCCAAGTTTTTTAAGGGTTCTCCACACTGCAGATTTGGTTTTATTTCATTCCAAGAATAGTTGATCTTGCTCACAAGTGTAAGTAGTTGCCTATGCTTTCTGAGAATTATAAAATAAATTACTTAAAGAATCTTAAACTTGGGGAGGAAAGATGAGAAAAATGCATCTAATTGTTTAGAAAAAGACATAAATTAAAAAGAATGAGAGCTTCAATAAAAGAGACATCATCACCCAGCAGCTGATAATCATGTGAGTTGTACTTTAAGTTAAAGCATTCTTTTTTTTTAATTTAATTTAATTTTTTTTATTGATGTTTTGTGTATTTCATACATCATTTTCCAATTCAGTTCAGGCATATATCCCCTTTCCTTCCCCCCACCCCACCCCTACCCATCCCAGATCATGCATTCTGCCATAACTTTTCTGCGTCTTTCTCTGTTTGTTTTTTTTTTTAAAACAGTAGGTGATAGTCTGTGAGTACAAGCATCCTTCATGTAAAATCAATTTCCGAGCAGTTGTGCCCAAACCCACACAGCTCATGGGTCCCACCATCCAGCGTGGGGTGGGGGGCTTGTATGTTCAATCAAGTTGATCAAATGAGTGTCCAGTCTATATTGTTGTAGTTTCACCATTCACCCCAATCGTGGCCCTTACATTCTACCATGCCCCCTCTTCCGCAGATTGTTCCCTAGGCTTAGAAAAGGGGCACTGGTGGATGAGAAGCAAAACAGTCTACTTTCTCTGGAGCTGTTGTCTTGGTCTCTAGTCAATTCTGGCTTTTTTCTTTCATGGGCTGCCAGCTTGTCCAGGCATAACCTTTCAATCCTACTAATGAAGCACATGCAATTAGATATATAGGTACTTAAACAGTATAATATATAGCCTTTCAATCCTACAAATGAAGCACAAGCAATTAGATATATAGGATTTAAACAGTACTAATTTTTATGGTAG
>VZQC01014134.1:1139487-1187145 GCA_009823505.1 Rhizomys pruinosus | reverse complement strand
GTCCGCCAGCCCCTGGCCCCTATGCCACAACTCAGCAAATCAATTGTCCTGCACCCGTGGATCAATGTCCTAAGTTTACCTTCCTGGAGCAGTGGCGGGCTGGGCGGGCTGGTCCTGTGCCCTGCTCAGCACCAGAATATGGCTTCTGCGCCTGGCTCCAAACCCAGAATCACCTCCCACTTGCGACTATGGGGGGGGGGCACCCAGCAGGGTAGCTGCGCTCTGGCAGGATCTAGGGGTCCAATCTAGGTCCGCCAGCCCCTGGCCCCTATGCCACAACTCAGCAAATCAATTGTCCTGCACCCGTGGATCAATGTCCTAAGTTTACCTTCCTGGAGCAGTGGCAGGCTGGGCGGGCTGATCCTGTGCCCTGCTCAGCACCAGAATATGGCTTCTGCGCCTGGCCAAAGCATTCTTTTTTTTTTTCAATCTTGGTCCCTGAATGACTTCATGGAGCAGAATCTAGTTGGTACAAACTATTAAAGGAGCATTAAATAAGCAACTATCTCCATAAGCCTTTCCAGCTAGTGATCTCTGTATGGCAATGTAACTCTTACCCTATATACCTATCTCCTAAAATTATGTGAGGATCAAATAAAATAATGAATGTTAAAAAGGCCTGCTCCAGCTGGGTGTGGTGGCACATACCTTTAATCCCAGCACTTGGGAGGCAGAGGCAGGCAGATCTTTGTGAGTTCAAGGCCAGCTTTGTCTACAGAGTCAGTTCCAGGACAGCTGGGGCTATAAGGAGACCCTGTCTCTAAAAGACAAAGAAAAAGAGTCAAAGCATTAATTTTTGAGAAAGAATAATCTCTCTATTCTGATAATTGGTGCAAGAATTAGTGGTAATGTAGATAAAACCCTAAACATTTAAAAGAACCCAAGAAGTGATGTTTTTTTTTCTTACTAATTTTATTACTTTTAAAAAATTAAACATTTTTGATTAGCATGCAAAGAAATTAATTTTATTATAACATTTTCTTTGTTTTGCCTTTTTTTTGACATAGAGACTGATTTAATTCAGGTCAAGCTTGCTTAAACAGAGATAGGGCTAGTGATAGGCAGCTTTATGCATGGGGAGTAAAAGTTAAGCAAAACCCAGAGAGGCTTGGGGCTGGAGAGATGGCCTAGCAGTTAAGAGCACCAACTGCTCTTGCAGAAGACCTGGGTTCGATCCCCAGCACCCACTGAGAACTGTCTTTAACTCCATTTCCAGGGGAATCCGACACCCTCTTCTGACCTCTGAGGCGTTGCAGGACATGGGTGCACAAACCTACATGCAGACAGTACATTCATACCCATAAAAATAAATAAATAAAATTAAAAAAAAAAACAGAGAGGCTTATCTTTCAATTATCCTGGGGTGATACTTAAAATTACTTTTATGGTACACTAAATATCACCCTTAAAAAGCAAATGTAAGACCTGATTAAAAGAGGGTCTCACTAAGTTTCTCAGGCTAGTCTTGAACTCACTCTGTAGTAGAGAGTCCAGGCAGGCTTGGAACTTTTTTTTTTATATATAAACTATTTATTTTATTTTATTTTATTTTATTTTATTTTATTTTATTTATTTATTTCTGTATGTGTATGAATGTACTGTCTGCATGCAAGTTTGTGCACCCGTGTCATGCAGTGCCGCGGAGGTCAGTAGAGGGTGTCGGATTCCCCTGGAACTGGAGTTCTCCTGGAATTGGAGTTTCAGATGGTTCTCGGCCGCCATGTGGGTGCTGGGGATCAAACCCCGGTCCTCTGCAAGAGTGGTCGGCGCTCTTAACCGCTAGGCCATCTCTCTAGCCCCCATTTATGACTTTTATAAAAATAAATCTTGAGGCTGGAGAGATGGNCGGAGGTCAGAAGAGGGTCTCGGATTCCCCTGGAACTGGAGTTCTCCTGGAATTGGAGTTTTAGACGGTTCTCGGCCGCCATGTGGGTGCTGGGGATCGAACCCGGGTCCTCTGTAAGAGCGGTCGGCGCTCTTAACCGCTAGGCCATCTCTCCAGCCCCAAGGAACTTTTGATAGTCTTACCTCAGCTTTCAGAGGAGCTAGGATTATAAGCCTGTCCTACCAGGCCTAGCTTAACATTTTCATATGTATGTATAACACTTTGTACTTATCTGGCCCCTACTACCTTCTCTCATTCTCTTTCCTGCTCTTTCTGGTCCCTTTCTTCTTGGCCCCAATTTCATGTTACTATATTTCATTATTATTACTGTAAAAAAAAAATCACATCTTTTATGACATTAACAGAGGAATTTTGTGTATAGACTCATTGTACATTTGCATTGTCTGATGCTGATACCACTGTAGGGACCATGGTAACAATTGGTACTGTATCCTTGCCTTCATGGAACATGTGATTTCATGCAACAAAGCTTGGAATCAAAAAAGAGGAGAGCTTTTTGGAGCAAGAGTGTAGGATGAATCCAGAAGGAACAATGCATCTTAGATATAACCATGAACAACCAAGGGCTGAGGTAAAGAGTCGATTTACACTTGAGAATCTAAGAGAGCATGTTACAGGAAAAAGCTCTGTGGTTGAGAACATTTAACCCAGGACAGCAAGGAAAAATAGAACTTCAGAGTTAGAGCAGTACATGGGAGACTCTTCCAGAACCCAGGAGAATTTACTGGCTTAGAAATGGTTGCGTTAAAGACCACAGTAAAAGTCTAGAAAAAGAGGCAACTGCTTGCGATTTAGACCAACAGAAAGCACATAGAAAGGAAGGATAAATGTTAGTTAAACTTCAAAGATTAAATTACAAATTTACTCAAGTGATTTAAACTTTTACTACACAAGTAGCAATTTGAAGTCATAAGGGATCTGAAATGTTTCCAGAGTTTTAAAATCGACCATTTTACTCTAGTTAAATAAAAAAGAAGAAGAAAAAGGAAAAGTTGGGGGAAGAAATGATTTTCCCTTACAGTGTTCAAGTGCTTAGCAAATCCAATGACTTATAATGGGCTGGTATAATTGCAGAGTTTCACTAAAATAATTTTACTGCTCACTTCCTAGTTTTCTGTTAATTATCATTTCAGAATAAGGAAAACTATTACATTTAAAGCCTATAGTAAAGTGGGCTTAAGCAAGCATGGGAAAGGAAAGCAGAGAGAGGAAATATAAAAAGAAGCTATTAATCCGAGCAGTTACAGTTGGACACTTGTTCATTTAATAAATCTTTTGCTATATTAGCAAGATTGATGAGAAGGAGTAGAAATGAGAAGAACATGAGATAAGCGATCATTTGTTATCATTACTGAGATACAAAGTAGGATTCAGTGTCTCAATAGATGTTAAATTTGATTTAACATATGGTTGGCTCATTTGCTGAAAACTATTCTTAAAGATATAAACTCATACTGAAGTCAACGCCATTGTCTTGATAACCATCTTTGAATGATCTTTCTCTGAGACTGAATGAACTTTGTAAACACAAGCTCAGGGGGAGGATGTAGAAAGACTCTTCCTTAAAATAAATATGCTATTGACTTCAATTAGATATACCATAGAAAGTACTGACACTTTAGTTGGAAGAGTAATGAATGAATGCATTAGTGGCAGGACTCTTTTGAGACAGAATTTTCAGTGATCACTTGAGAGACTGTCATCACGTTAACTGCTCTACCTGAGAAATCCTCTTTGTCAAGTTCATCTTTATCATGACCGAAGAGCTTTAGTGGCCTCTTTAAGTTTAGTGGACTAGGTGGATTAAGGGCTGTTAAAATAATTCATAATCTATCTCCACATTTCAAGAGTGAGCTACAGGGAAAAAGAGACACTATGATAGATACATTTGGTACACTCGTCTACTCCTAATAGTCATTCCATTTTATGTAAGCTCTTGGTTTTAGCAAGAGAAAAGCATTAAGTTCAAAAATAAGCAACTTTTGCAACCCCCTAGAGACACTAGACCTGTCTGTGAAGAAGCTGTCATTAGCGGATCCTGCAAGGGCTGATTTCTTGAGCTCACCATATCTGCTTTGAAATCAGGCTCCTTAACAAAATGCCTTTCTAAACAAAATTTGCAACTTCTGCTTTTGCTGATGACTGTGGCTTTCTTCACCCTTGGGCTCCTGTTCCCCTTCTCCAGTCTACAGTCGTACGAAATGAGAGTGTGAAGGTAACTCTGTTATCTACTGCTTTGAAAATGAGCTAGACCCAGGGAGTGAGGTTTTACCTTGTTATGCTCATTAAATCAAGATGTACCGTTAACTTGGATCTTCTTAGCTCAAAGTGTCACCTAATTCACATGCAGTCATGACAAGCACATCCATGGGAAAGCACTTCACCCAAATAAGCTTTATGTGTCTATTCTTAGGCTAGACTCTTTAGTGAATTTTGCTCTTATCTGATATTGACTGACAACATCGATGTCCCTGTTTGTTACTAACCAGCCCTGTGCTGTGGTCACTTTTATTCTCAGCTTCAATTCATTTGTAAAATGAAGGGTATGAGCTTTTGTAAATTAGCAAATGCGGAGTTCCCTGTCAGGCTGGCTATACAACTAGACCCTGATAATCCTAGAAATTAAACTTTTACAGGTCCCCAAAACATATGCAAGGTACTTTCAAAGCAGAAGCATTGCAGACCCCAGAGAAGACTGTGGTTGTGCTACCTTAATTGCTTCGTCCTTTCCAGCCCTCACTTGGCAGAGAGCCAGTGCTAAGAAGAAAGGTCTTAAAGTCACAGGATTGAAGCCAACTACCAATGCACAAGTCATTCATTTGCAACATAATTATAAAGAGTCTACTATCCATGCAGCACTCTGAGATCTGTTGTGCTTTCCCATCCATTTTCCCAGATCTTGCCCTACTCCCCGCAGGGATTACCTGACGGGACCCTTTGCCTTCCAGCATCCCGTGCAAGCTGACCAGTGAAGGTTTTAGGTGGTGATGCTCCTGGAGAATCCTGGGATCTTGTAACCCTGCAGGGCAGGATGGGGCAAATTTGTCACTTGCTTCTACTTACACAAACTCCTCCACAAGTGTTCAGTGAGCACACATGAAGAGGACAAGTCATATTTTCTGGATTTATATGTGGCTGGCCATGCTATCTCCCCCAGAGGCCAGAGAGCTCCACCCATTCGAAGTTTTTAAAATAGACACCCCAACTCAGACTGGGCTGACAGGCACGCAGCTGCTCTGACTTTATTAATTAGTACCCAGACCCTCTGAGAATTGATTTCTCCTTTGATCCCAGTCTGCACATTTCTGTCTCTGATACCTAAACAGCAAATCATGTTATCTTATAATTAAGTGATAATCTTCATGACAGAAAAGATGACAGGACTATAAATGGCTTCTGATGAAAATAACTTCCTCCCCCTTCCTACCCAGTTCTGGAAATGCTCCCTAACTTCTCAAATCTATTAGTTTTAGTTTTTTAATAAACTCCTGGTGACACAAGCCTTGCTCCTATTCAACAAGATCATATACCCACTAACTTACACCTCAGAAGCTATAAACATCTTGTTTTCTATGCTTGAATAAAGAACATCTTATTATTTGCCTTAGGAATATCCAAAAATTATGCCAAACATTGGACTTTAATATCCATCTTATTAAATTCAGCATTATAAATAAGTAAAAGATCAAGCTAAGTTAAAGATCCTTACTGAACTAAAATTAAGTAGTTAATTAAAAGTGAGAATAAAGAGCTGGCTGAGTGGGTAAGAGTACTTGCTATGTAAGAATGAGGACCTGAGTTTGAATCCCCAGGACCTATGTAGAATGAGAGGCAAGGCTATGCATATCTGTAACCCAAGGTTTGGGGTGGACACAGGTGGATCCTGGAAAGTGATGAGCCAGCCAGTCTAGCCATAAAACTGAGCTTAGGGTTCAGTGAGAGACCCTATCTCAAGGGAATAACCAGAGTCCTCCTCTGGCTTCTACATACAAGTGAGTAGGTGCATGTACCTGAGTACTCATATGTATGCAACACACACAGACACACAGACACACACACACACACACACACACACACACACACACACACACACACCACTCACACTCCCAACAAGCAATAAATAGCTATTAGACGGTAATTTCATAGTGAAGCAAATGTTGATTGAATGCTTACTATGGACCAGGTATTAGACTAAGAGCTTAAGATAATTATAGTAAATAAGGCATAATTTTACTTTATCTTTTATTTTTATTTTATGTGTGTGAGCATTTTGCTCACATGCATGTAAGTACACCCATATTGTGGAATGCCTGGAGAAGCCAGAGGAGGGCATCAGAACTCCTGGGACTGGGGGTACAGATAATTGTTAATTACCCCATGTGCTGGGAACTGACACTTGGTCCTCTGCCCTACATTTTTTACTTTTAACAGAGCAGGGACAAGGGTCAGGAATGTCAAAAAGAAAACCCAGAGACGACTCGTTGCCAGAGATGATCAACTGAGAAAGGTACCGGGCTGTTGAGCAGGGTCCATGCTGAGAAACATGCAATTGGGAGTGCTGTTCACTTCATGCATGCTGGATGGATACTACACATGAGAATTTGAAGATACAGCCACCTTTCTGCCTGGGCTGTGAGCTCCTTTGAACAAGTTCCATGGCTGTCCCACCTCTGTGCCCTTTGAAGCTTCTGCACAGCTCCTAGAACCTGGTAGACACACATTCCACTGGACGGACACTCAATTGGAAATGCTTCTAGCAGCCCAATTCTGTTGTCTTTTGGGGTTCTTCATTGATTTGATTCCTTTCTTTCCTAGTTACTTTATCCTTTCCTTCTTCTTTCTAAATATATGAGTTGGTTTCTAGATGAACTTCCTACATAGTTTCCTTCAAATAAATTCAAGCAAAGCATTCTACCAGAATATGTATTACGGATCCTTAATTCCTGTATATGTTAAAGGCTTTAGAAAATGTTTTCAGACTCTCTGGCATTATTTTAACCTAACATGGTTAGGCTCTTAAGAAGCCTGACTATATTTTTCTTTAGCAATCATATGTCTACGAAGCCCTAAAGATGCCAAAGTTCTACAGTGAGTAGTAAGTCTGCTTTCTGTTGTTTTGCTAGACCTTGTTCATCTGTGGTGTCTATTTCTTCCTAACTACAAATTTTCAGCTTTACTTTTCCATCATATCAAAGCCAAGGAGGCACAAGATCCCAGAGACGAATAGCTAGCTCTTTCTTAAATTCTTGGTTTTGGAAATATAAATCTACTATGTCTTTTGCAGAATACATTGGACTTTTAATTGCTTATATGATTCATTTTCTTAATAGTGTTTTATTTATTTTCAATCCAAAGACCGATCTCTTCTTACTCCATCCACAAATTCTATTTTTAAATGTTTCATTCTTCTGTGGTTCTGCATTTCCTTCTGTGCTTTTATATTTCTCCAGATTGCTTTCTCTAAAGTAAAGCTTTGTGTGCTGGAGGCTGGGTCCTCAAAGCAATGGCACCGAGAGGTGACGGGGTCTTTATGAAGTGGGGCATGGTAGGAGACAGTGCATTCCTAAGAAACATCATCCTTATGAACAGATTAACCTTTAAGTTTTCAATGGACTTGCTTTGTTCCCTTAAGACTGAATTAGTTCTCTTGGGAGTGATGTAGGTCTCACGAGTTTCACCAACTGCTACAAGGAAAGCCTGGCGCTCTGCCTCTTCCTTGATCATTTCTTTCCAGATGTGCTTGCTTCCTTTTTAATGCAGTGCTGCAACATGATACAGCCGAGTCCCTCAGCAGAAAACAGGCATATACCAGCCCATGTCTTTGGACTTTCGGAACCACAAGGGCGACATCAACATTTTTTCTTTATAAGTAATCAGCCCTATGTATCTTGTCAGACCAATGGAAAACAGACTAAGACATGCTGTTGAAAATTTCCTCTTCCAAAATCACTTAAAAAGACATCATTAAGCTCTAGTGTATTTGTTCAAAATATAGCCTTTCTGTCTTAGTATATTATATTATATTATATTATATTATATTATATTATATTCACAGCAATGTATATCCATGTAATGTTGCACATTTGTGTGACTTAATCATCCTATCAAGATGTTCTGTTGTCAGTACCATTGGCATGCTTTGTGTCTTTTGCAAAACAAGGTTCTTGCCCAGTAGGGATAAGTAAGGCCCTGTCTCTGCCATATTCTTCAAGCTGACCACTACTCACACACATCTCCTCTATTGCCTAAGAGAATCCTTTCCTCTTTCCCTTCTCTCCCAGGTGTAGTGCCATCAGCACCCCCCCCCAACTATTACCATCTTAGGGGAGACTTTGTTCATCTCTCCCTGACACTGATACTTCTTTCTGGGGGCCTTTGTATTCCTCAGGCCACCTTCTTGAAGCACCCTTCATGTGCCCTCCAGTAGCCCTCTGTGTCCTCCCAAAGCCAGTCATATAGCATCCCTCTCCATTCCCACAGGTACAACTTAACAGCCACTAGTGTCTCTGCATTATACTCGAAATAGAATCCACACACCACTTCACTGTCCAGGAGCCCACTAGCCCATTATCCACTTGTATAGCAGGCCAGTTCATCTTTGCTGTCGGACCGAAGGAGCTTTTCCACAACTCAGGACCTCTGCCTGTGCTGCTCCCTTGGTCTGGAATGTGTTTTCCCCACTTGTATGTATGTATATATGAATGTTACTTTCTTCCCCTCCTTATCCTATAAACCATAAGAGAGTAGACAGGAAGTTGGTCATCCTCAACATTTAAATTTAGAGCCCAACTCAGACTACATGGTCAAGTATGGTGCATTAAGTGAAAAAAAAAAAAAAAAAGACAGAAGACTACAATGGTCTTCATTTTAAGAAAAGCTAACCTATTTAAAAGAGGAGGAAAATAAAAAAGGAAGAGTTAGTAGTCTGGATAAACATGGATACACAGTAATAGGATGGAGACAGGAGACAGCCTCAGAACATATTTGATATATCATCCTTACTGGCAGGCACTTGCAAAATTATATCTCTGCCCATTTGCTAGCAAATAGGTATGAATGTTCCACGTGACTAGCAAGGGCTAATGACTTAATGAGACTTTCCAGGAGGCAGCTGGCTGGTTGGAAATTTTTAGGCACCCCCCTTCGTTTTCCCTTCCTTTCTACTAGCTTGTTTCCACACTGATTTTTATGGATTTGTATTCAATAACTAAGGTAAATGAAGTGAAACCCTGGAGAATGATCAACAGTAATAGAGTCGACAGAATTTTTTTAAACCAAAATTCCTATTGCTAAACTCACCATCAAACACATTTTATTACATTTGAGCAATATTTAAAAGAACATCACGCTTAAATCTGCTCCCGAGTTAGATTTCTAGAGATAAATGGGATTCTGAAAGAGTAACTAAGGGAATTAATATACAAACATCTACCCAGTAGAGATTTAAAAATGTAGAATTGATTTTGTACCCAGTGAAATATGAAAGATACATGAAAGCATTGAGACAGGGATTAAGGTGCATGGATACTAAAAGCCTAATGGAAACCTGGTGGTCTATATTAGCTGATCTTTCTTATGTTTGTGGCCCTTAAAATATCTAGACTTTCAACTGAGCTGAAGACACAAAGGCCATTGCCAATGAAGCCCAGCACAGCCCAATCCTGGCAACCTTAAGATCCAGTGTGCTTGCCCAAAGGAACTCTAACGTTCTCAGCTTCTCCATTGCTCTACTATGTGACCTTTCACCTTTCCCCCTCTGATCAAATACTGGAAGATAAGTATTGAGACATGATGTCTATTATAATATTTTGGGGTTTATCTCTGTAAGGAGTATTCATTCATGCTCAGATGAGAGAGAGAGCCCAAATGGAGATAGATAGGAGGTCTGCATTCTTGTCTGCTTAGTAAATAAAGCAGAGTCTGCACCTTCTGAAGCAGGGGTGCTCTTTGGCTTTTGTGCTCATCTCCTCCCCAGTCTGGAAGGTGGAGTTCACAAAGGGCCCAGGGAAGGGCAGAGTCACTGAAGGGGTGCACTGTGCAGCATCTGTGGGGCTGGGGGAAGCTGTGGACACACTGGGAAACACTGACTTTCCAACATTAACTTCCACTGTTGGTCCCTTGCCATTATTTTAATCTCAAAAGAGGCAGCATTTCCAGTGACCTAAATTGAAAAGTAGTGTACTTCCCACTCACACTACTTCAAATAACATCTACAAACCCCCTACATTTCCATTTTTATGACTTTGCCACCCCTCCCTCAAAAAATAGAAAATGCCATAGCTTGGCTGTCATTCAATCTAAAATCAGACTCTGTGCCAGCTGGAATTCTAGGTCTATTTATTACTGCACACAGCTCTTCCATTATCTGTTTGTTAAATGCTGATTTTCTCACCACTAAGACATAACATGACTAAAGGTCTTTGCATATTTGCCTGAAGGATTGCTTTAAGTGTGACCAGTTTGGCAGAAATGCTATTCAAGGATAGACGCAAAAGTACAACTCAGTAACTGATCCAACTTTATGTCTGGAGAAATCAAGTTTAAATATGTTAGTGTTTAATAGATTTAGGCCAAAACAGATATAGGAAAATACCCAGACAGAAGATGGATTTCTTGGGCTGGAGAGATGGCTCACTGGTTAGGAGTGTTAGCTGCTCTTGGAGAGGACCTAGGTTTGGTTCCCAGCACTTACATGGAAGCTAACAACCATTCCTAACTCCAGTTCTAAGGGATCTGATGCCTTCTTCTGACCTACCCCGGCATTGCACAACATGGATGCACGTACATACATCCAATCAATACACTTAAGCACGTGAAATTAAGATAATGAATAAAAAGAAAGATATATTCCCATAACAAACTCCCAAACATATGTACCAATTACCAGTCTGAGATATAATCACTTAGGCACAGAGACACCCAGATAGCACAGGAAGGGGCAGCATTGTATTCTCCACTTGAGGGAATTATACATGTTTGTTCCATATGATGATTCTAAAGGCTCAGCTCAAGCTACAATTCATCCACTAAGCTCTTTAAAGAGCCAAAAATCAGAGTTTCTGGACATGAGGCCCATACGCATCTGTAGTGCTTTACTGTTTTGGACGTTCACAAGTCATAGACTCCACACAATAGACAACACAATGACTGTGCTCATGCCTACACATGCTCATATATAGGCAATCAAGCCTGACTTAGGTGTATACACCTTACAAAGCTTCACTTCTGCAAGACTGGGTCTCAGCTCCTTCTGTCCTGCCAGCTACTCCCACAGACATACACACACATACTCTCTTGTGCTCCTCCAAATATAATGTACCTATCGCATCACTTATTTCAAGATTTTGTATGTAAGTCACCTACTAATAGAGAAAATATAACCTGGGGATGGAAGAGGAATCAGAAACAAGAAGAAAGGGAAGGTCACAGAAGTCATTAGGGAGATGATAATAGATAACAGTACCAAAGGACATAAAAGGTTCAATATTTGCAAAAGAAGAGGATAAATTTTAAGAGAAGATCTATCTCCTAAGGAAGACTTTCCTTATCAGCATAAGGTACCAACAAAATGAATTCAGCACTAGGGCTTTGTTGGAAAATGGCGACATGCTCAAATTCCCTTCATGAACCAAGCAAGCGACAGGAGCATAGGATCTTATGGGACAAAAATGTTCAAGGGTTATGCAGTTATGCAGAGCTTTTATCTAAGAGAAGGCAAGACCTCTGCAGAAAGAATAGCTCAGCTGAGACTCTGTCCTCATAGCCTGGAAACATCAAATCACGTTCATTGAGATATTTGTGGGATATTTGCAATTTTTATCACAAGCCTTTTCCTGGATAAAATACAGCCTCTAGTCTAGTCAAGCTTCCCTCCTCGTGACGCAGAAAAGGATAGGAGCCATTCGATTTTGTGATGAGATGAGTTTTACACAAAGTAATCCAACTCCAATTTCTTTGTACCAAAGAAAGAAAATATGGGTGCCCCTGACCTATACCCTTGCCACTCTAGCAGAATCAGTGAGCAGAAGCCTTAGCTTTAGGTGCCTGCTCAGCTCTGGAAATGTCGATGTGCAAATGCGGAATTCGTGACATGCTGATGACAATGGTGACGACAATGGGACTGGTCAGAAGGAAGGGGGTAAAATTGAATGCTAAAGTGGTTTGCTTCCTCCCTTTTCTTCTTCCATAGGCCAGCTCAATTTCTAAGGCCCTCTGGACATCTCCCTCTGCCCCAATTGTGTTTTCATTGTATTCTCTAGTTGTTGGTAATAACATTTATTTGAGCAATAGCTGTTTTTTTTTTGTTTTTTTTTTTTTTTTTTTTTTTTTTTTTTTTTTTTTTAAGACAGAAACAAGCCTAGATATGTTCATCACCAAATCTCTGCATGCGGTACTCAGTCAGTGTGGACATCTATTTCCTTGTTGGTTCAAAAGTGTTAACTCCCAATGTCAGTTGATTCTAGTTAAGTAAAGGAGTAAGGGGAAGTCACGGGGGTCTCCAAGGTCATTTCCAGAGCTAGTTCCAGAACCCGGCATTTCACTTTGCAATTAGAAGCTATGCTGGGGCTGGAGCGATGGCCTAGCGGTTAAGAGCGCCGACCGCTCTTGCAGAGGACCCGGGTTCGATCCCCAGCACCCACATGGCGGCCGAGAGCCGTCTGAAACTCCAGTTCCAAGAGAACTCCAGTTCCAGGGGAATCCGAGACCCTCTTCTGAACTCCGCGGCATTGCACGACACGGGTGCACAAACCTCATGCAAACAGTACCATGATGACACTATGAAATTAAAATAAAAAAAAAAAAAAAAAAAAAAAAAAAAGAAGCTATGCTAGCAAAGTCAAGGACTCCATATTCCCCCCCATCACATTATAGCCCACAAAGAGAAATGCTGTGTGCTATGCTTCAAACTCCAGTTCAAGTTCAGATTACAGACTCAGCATCTGGTACTTACTGTGGAAGCACTCTCCCACTGGAAACTCGTCTAGCCTTCTGTGTCACAAATTGTAAAATTTGGCACTGAAATTCTTCTGCCTTCTGCCCCAAACCTGCCCATGACTCTGACTGAGGTAGCATCCACTTTCCATTATTGACAAGCATTTAGTTTTAGATACTCTTCATACATGAGGGATTATCTTTACTGAACACTTGACCTTAAACAGACCTGGGCTGGCACTGTGGAGACTGCGTATTGTCTCCTGGTTGCAAAATAAAACTAGCGAGGGCACGTCAAACTCAGTCCCTCTCACAAGGGCAGGCATCTTGGAGAGAAGCTGAGTATTTATGGAAGGGATGCTCTTTGCTGATTTCCACAAACTTGCCTTTAGTCTAGTAAAACTCTTGACATTAGAAAAATAAGTACAAAACTCAATAGGATGTGGCAGAGAAAACCCAATGACTTGCTTAGGGGGATAATATTCCCTTTGGTTTAATATTTCATCTCTTTTGTAATTAGAAAAAATGTTAACCAGGAAAAAAATTTTTATTTGATATCCTTTTTCCATTAGCATGAATACCTCCAAGGAACTGTATTATTCAAAGAGTTTCCTTTCTCAAAATATACAGGTAATGAGAATGAACACATTGTTACACTTCCGTTAAATACACAGGAACAACAGAGTTAATTAAGAGAACACGGAGAAAGCTTTTCCCAATGGTATCCCACCTCCCCAGGGCAAGATGGTTTCCTGTTAAGAAATCTCTACTTAAGGCAGAGCCACTTTGGAAGGTAATTAACGACATTTTAAAACCCAAACTTCCTTCTCATGTTCTCTGTCAATGCAAAGTGAAGGCGAAAAGGGTCAAAAGTTCCCCTAGAACACAAAAATGTGTTTTATATGATCTCCTAAAATACCACTGTAGTGAGAAAAACGCATCTGTCCATGCCAACAAGCTTGCTATGTTATGGTAAACGGAGATGTACCTTTTGTCTGTATCTTTTTTTTTTTCAATACACAAGGAATATGTCTAGATAATTAGATCTGGGTCGGTCACATTTTGGCAATCATGAGAGTACTATATGAGGGTTGGTTTTGTCTCTCAAATGGGACTCAAGATCCCGTTATTAATGGGGATGAAGCTTGCAGAAGCTTCCCACTGAGGGGTGCCAAGAACAACTTTAGTTCCTCAGAATAACTGCAAAAGTTACTATGCTCTCCAGTCTCCAACATCCCGCTAGAGACCAAGGCTCAGAGAACAGGACTCTGTGTACCAGTGTAGGGCTGAGCCACTTAAAGGGAAATAAACATAGGAGTGGGAACACATCAGTGCCACCGGAAAGGTGGCTCTAGGAAGGGATCCTGAATGGCTCGGGAGCACTGATGCCTTTTCCACCCTTATAAAAAAGGCAGAGAATCTGAAAGCCAAGGAAAAACATGTTGATATTACAAATAGCTCGCCAGGACCGTGAACAGAAAGCCACCGTTGTTCATATAAGATGTGGTGATGAGAAGAAGGCCCACAGTAGTAAACTGGTGACCTTGGCGTTAATAAACAGATGCTGATACACTGCTTACTACAGAAAGACTCAGTCTTCTCATAAATTCCAGGGGTGTCCCCACACCTTCTGACACTGCAATATGACATTACTATGTATGAACACATGTTTGGGGCTAGATTCTTAACTATCCTAGGATATATATAGCCCATGGGCCCCAGGGTGGACAGCCATGCACCTAGACAATAGTTACTGTAGTTTACACAGAAAGACAGAGAGAATGCCTTCCTTCAGTTCTGACTTCCAAAATTCATACCCATGTGCCCAATATGCACACAAGCAATCCTACTCCAAACCTGGGATACAAAGAAGTCTGGAGAACATTAGTGTTAGGAAGGATACTGTGCCTTGATTATAGTTGCTAAGACAGCAGGCGTGCCACCCTACAGTGACTCATAGTTAAATGGAAGAATAACTAGACACAGGGCATGCCCAACTATATGAGTAAATGCATGGGAACATACCAGACAATGGAATGATAGGAAAACTCAGACAGGTCTAGTACAACTACAGTAAAGGCACATTTGAGGATATGGCAGGGGATCTCACACAAGAGCCACACGAGAGCTGTATGATGGCAGCACACCAGCTTAGAAGTAGTTTCAGACTAAGCTAGACATCCCTCTTAGCCTCCAAGAAGTTTCCATCAATCCTCAGCTGCTCTTTTTTCACAAAGAATTCTAACTCTCCATGTCCTTGTGTGCTGTGCTGATGCCCTTGACAACAGGGGCAGAGGGCCTAGGGAAGGAAACAGCTATGCCATTTTGTATCTCCAGGAAAAGTCTGGCATATAATAAAAGCTCATTACATATCTATTATGAAATTGCCTCCTAACTGAGGTGTTTTCCAGAATAAACTATAATTAATCATCTACTTGAAAAGGAAAAATGTTCTCCTTTACCTTAAGTATCTTCCATTATAAAAATTGGTTTATTACAGATTACAGGAAGGTGATTTAATTAAGAATAGACTTTCATACATTTGCATATGGTACTAAGCAACAGTTGCCTTTACCTGAGCAATCACTGCCCTATTCTGATAGATAACAGAAATTCAGTTTCCTTGTAAAGAACCATTCACCTTCCTTCAGCCATGAGGTTTGATTGACACACACATGTCCTGGCTGGACCAATGAGAATTCTCTCTGGGACTCTGAGAAGAGCAACTCTTGTCAAGTTGCTCTTTCTTAATGAGTTGCTGGCTCTCACAGTAAGGTGGTAGACTGTGCTACAAGGGCTTCCAAACAGAATAAGATCTAAGCTGAGAAAGAAGAAGCCAATATTGAAGTATCACAGGCTAGAGAGGAGAAACAAGTTTGTATGTCATTTTCAGCTTTAGGCCCACAATCAGCCAATAAATTCCAATTTTTCTTTTGTTTGAATTTTTTGAGAGCTCAAGATTTCTGTCTTGTAGCACCAAAGGAATCCCTTGTCCATTTTGCATATGTACAGAGAGAGATGGTTATATCTGAATGCGATGGAAGAAAGGAACTTAATGGTGGGTATTGCAACACTCATGGTTTGCCATGCAGATAGTTCAGGGGATGATAACCTGGAGAGATAGAGCTACCCCCCCCTACTTTTCTTAAGACAGCCAAGAGGAAACCCAACAAGCCCTTCACTTGTATCCATTCATAGATAATTGATGAATGGAAAATTATCACTGCCAAAATAGCTTCAGAGTTCTTCAGGGTTGTGGGAATTACAAATGATTTGAAGGAAAATGATTATTCTGAATTTCCCCCAAAGATATAGCTGTACAGTAATTAATGATATTGAGACAGCGTGATGCTCATTAAAAAAAATCATTGAAGACTTTCCAAATAATTGAGCCAAGTGAGATACCATCAGATCAAAACAAGAATGCAAAGAAACTTGGGAGGGGCTGCCACTAAAACAGAGTCACTCTCATCTGAAATGGCCTTGGCTCGTCATTCAAGCTCATATAAAATTCTTAAAAATCTGTCAGTGCAGTAGTTTCTAAGTGATATGTCAACAAATATATTCACTGAGAATACTTATTCTGCCTAGAGCCAATGTTTTCAGAAAAATCTCCTAAAGAGTCAACTGTTAAATCAATAAAATGAATGTTTTGAACAGGTGTTTGGGATTGTGCTGATTTATCCATATTTTCCACTTTAATTTCCACATTTACCACCAAACTTCTGCAAGAAAACATAAAATGTACCTGGAAGGATTATGCTCATCATAAATATGAGGAGAGTTGTGCTAAACATACCTGCACTAGGAAGGGCCATCTGTAAATCATATTCATTTACCTAAAGCCTTAAAGTATTTTCTTTTGACTGTAGTGACTGGAATGCCAAGTGTCACACTGTTTGAACAGGATTTTTAATCCATTAGCAGATGTCACTATAATTAGGAATATTTGCAAGAGACATGGACAGAATAGAAGATAAGCAGCGAATACAGGCTGACTCCAGACTCAAGAGAGGAGAAAAGAATCACCATCCATTCCTTTTGTCCTTTATTTTTAGTGTATCAGTTGCAGGAAACACAGCTTAGTGGTTAAGACTGCCACATTCAAAGGCAGCCGTACACAGCTCAGACCATAGCTCTTGTATATTTACCAGCTGTGAGGCCCTGAATGAGCTCCATCTACTGTATTGGTTTCCGCAGGGATCGCATAATGCTAGGACCTATATCATAAGGTTGTTGTGGGAACTGAATTGACTATTCCTCAAAAGTCATTCTGCTTGCATTTCAAGAAGAAATATTGGAAAAGTGCTAGCTATTACTATACTATTTGTATCTTCCTTACCAAATATAGCATCTAATAGTGATAGTGGTTTGTCATTCAAATTTTATTTTTAGACTTCTATTTGTACCAGAAATGATAGAAGACAATTCAAAAATTATACATGGTGTGGGGGGGGGAGAATAGCACAAATTAAGAAACCAGGTTAAAAGGACAAACAAACAAAGGTTACAGATAAAGGTAAAGCCAAGAACAAGATAAAGAATAACAATCATATGTCTCTGGCTGATTATAATAAGCTACTAATATGTCTTAGGCTTTTGGGAATCTGGCATAAGAAAGGAAACTGAGTTTGCAGCAGGTTTTAGCGCCCATGGGAAAAGCGCAGTGATTTTTTTTTTTTTTTTAGAGTCAGAGCATAGATGCAATGCCAACACGTATAGCAAATCTCTAGAGGAGCTCATAATTAATAACTACTGCTAGCTTCCATTATTTACTCTGCTTTGGATGCAGACCTGTAGTACACCAGGAATTCTGTGGGCAAATTGATATCGTAACTCTTTACTTTAATCTTGATTCTGAGCTTTTTCTTGGCCTTGCTATCTAGATAGAAATAACAAGGTATTCTATGCCTGTCTGGTCCAGGCCTTAGCTCTGTTATGTCCCTGGCAATGGGAAACAGCTGACATGGCTAGGCCAGTTGCCAGTCAACGGAAGATGGAAGACAGTATACGCTAGACACCGCATCACAATGCAGAACCATGCAGTGATAAGTTAACCACAGATGACTTGCTCAACAAGTCACAAGCAATAAGACATGACTGTTGTTTTATACCTCATTGTTCTGGGATAATTTGATATGAAGCCAACAAATGAATAAAATAATTTGTGTTGGTTCTTTGAGCAGTACAGTTATTATCAAATATAACCAAAAAAGAATGCAATCAAAGTGACTTACACTAACCCAGATAAAAGCTAGCATACAGAATAGCAAGAGAAATCCTTACAGTTTGTTTCTAAGCTTATTAACTTCCTTATAATTTCAGACAACCCTAACACTTAAAGTAAAATTAAAGTTTCATTTGCTGCCTATCACAGTCAAGGGAAGTGCCCCAATATGGTCCCCCAAATGAAATAGTAGGTTGGAGGTCACCAGTCTTTAAAATCAGGCCATGTAATATAACAGGAGCCCTGGGAATAACAAATGGCCCATGTGCATGGCCTGCAGGAAAATTTCCATAGGTCTGAAGATATAATAAATGAAGAAATCAGCCTCTTCCAATGGGTGATGTGTTTATCAGATGCAGTACTGATGCCTCAAATGTTTTGTGTTGAATCTAGGATGTATCTCACACGGGAAATCTATCCAGTGTGCCTGAGTAGGAATTACACAGATTCAATTGTTTAACCTTGACTGAACAAGTCTTATGAGCAAGATTTGGGAGTGAACTAGTAAGCATAACAAGAAAACCATGAACAACAACAACAACAACAACAGTGATAATAGTCCACCTCACTGAACAACATGGATGTGCTTAGTCAGTATGCTAAGTGGTAGGGGTGAATCATTTCCCTCAGTTCACTTAACCTTCTGCATAACTCAGGGAAGCAGGTATTTTGATTCTCCACATACTTTGCCTCTAGCCTTTTATACCAAGGTAATTCTGAATCTTAGAGAAGTAGGAAATGCATCTGTGGTAGTGCACACATTTTTTTTGTTTAACAGAACTAGGCAGGAAAATCCAAGTAAGCATACTTGGTTATTATAAGCTATAGAAAAGGCTGGAACATTTTATTGATGAATTTTTAATTCTTAAGTAATTTGAGCTAATCAGGGAAAACAGTATGGCAAAGAGAAAGCACTTCATAAATAAATGGAAGGGGGTAGCTATGCTCTGACTGGAATTCCAGTTTTTTGAACCAAATCCGTAAACATTGCCCTTTAACTAGTTCTGATCCATCGGAAATCCTATTCATATGTTCTTATTGTGTGGTGAACAATACACAGGAGCTCCCCCGCCCCTTTGATTTCTGTTCTGCAGAAAATAGTGCACAGATTTTGTTGTTAATAGAAATTGCATTGTGGATGTACATGGCTCTCTGTATAATTTCTTTTTAGTTCTCCTCTTCTTGCTTTTGCTACCTCCAACATATGAGAAACTCTGTATGTACATTATATGTAACTGTGCACAGGTTTCATCATGAGCTTGCAAATTAGCCTAATGATTTTTATAAAGGCATGAGGGGTGCATGCATATGATAATAAACACCAATGAGTCACTAGAAATTAAATCCCAGCCCATCCTAAACAAGTTATAATCATTTCTAAGGCACTTGGTATCCTAGTTAGCTTGGATGACTGAAAGCAGAGCTATAGACACAAAATTCTGTTTGAAAATCCAAAATCTGTTTTGGTTTTGTTTTGGGGTTTTTTCTTTTGGTATTTTAGTCCCAGCTAACCTAGAACTCACTCTGTAGACCATGCTGGCCTTGAACTCACAGAGATCCACCTGTGTCTACTGTCTGCCTCCCGAGTGCTGGGATTCAAGGCATGTTAGCCAGGCGTAGTGGCGCATGTCCTGTAGCTCAGGACAGCTGGGGCTACAGAAGACTCTGTCTCAAAAACACCAAAAATCCCACAAAAACCCCAAAACCAAACAAATAAGAAACCAAACAAAAAACCCCACAAAATCTGAAAACTTAATGCAGTTCTATGAAGTTAGACTTCTGATCCAGGATATTCATAATTTGTTAGCAAATGATGTAAGATCAGAATTCACTATATAAATAATAAAAGGATGGCTCTACTTGACATGCCCAATCCATCTGATTTTTGTAGCTGGTGTGAGGAACTTTTTAACCACAATCATCCTGGCCAACTTTATTATAGAAATAAAGCGCAGATTCCCAAGCAGCTTCTGTGGCTTCATATTTGTCCTTTAAAAGCTCCATAAAAAGGATGAATAATTGTTACTCATCCATCCACGAAGAAGTTATACAAATTTCGTATTATTTTTATTTTATGTATGAGAGTTTTTTTGCGTGCATGAATATAAATGCACTGGTGTTATGCAATGCCCCCTGAGGCCAGAAGAGGGCATCGGGTCCTCTGAAACTGGAGTTACTACAGCTGGTTGTTAGCAGCCCTGTGGGTGCTGGGAACCAAACCCCACTCCTGTGCAAATGCACCCAGTGCTCTTAACTGTTGAGCTATCTCTCCATCTCTCCAGCCCTGCAAACCAGACTTTTTACAGTTGCATGTGACTTCGAGCTAACACAAAGTAACAAGTAAAATTAAAAAGGGGAGAGGATTGGGGTGTAGAATAGAGATCTGACTAATTGGCTTGTATGAAATGAAATGAAATCACTTTCATTCTGAATGACTTTTGACATTGATTGGGGGTAAACATTTAATATAACTGGGGGGAGAGGGAAATGTTTAATATAACTTTGTTTTTTCAAAAAGGCAGAAACAAGACTGCTTGTTCAAAATTCTAGCATGATAACATCAAATAGGACACAGAAGCCTGAAAATGTGGCAATTGGCTATTGTGTGCCAGTATATGACAGCTGTAGTTCCAGTATATCCAGGTTCTTGATCAAGCCAGATCATTAATATCCTTTCTTCCTCTCCTAGTTCTGCTTCACCCCATGGGCTTTCCCAAGCAGGTTTATTTTACATGGTAGTTGATTTGTAGTGTCTGTACCAGAAGTCTCTACACAGCTTAGTGTTGAATGTACCTTTTAAGAATCCAATAGTCCAGCAGAAGGATGATTTCTGACCAACCAACTTGGGAATTAAGGTAATTGGAGGAGCTCCTTCAAGTTACCAGGATTAAAGAGGGCTCATCTGAACTGGGGAAGGGTTAGTTCTCCTAAGAAAGGAACGGCCAAGAGCCATCTGAAACTCCAATTCCAAGAGAACTCCAGTTCCAGGGGAATCCGACACCCTCTTCTGACCTCTGCAGCATTGCACGACACGGGTGCACAGACTTGCATGCAGACAGTACATTCATACACATACAGAAATAAATAAAAAAAAATTAAAAAAAAAAGAAATGAACACTGAAGGTAGACATTACAAACTCCATCGAATTTTTAACAAGTCTCTACCTAGGATAGATTAAATTTTGATTCCTGTCACAGAGTGTATATGGCAGCTAAGACTTCCTCCTTTGTGTCCATTTTCACTGAAAATTTTGGGTAAACACATAAGATACAAGAAAGTAAAATATGTCTGGGAGAAAAATAGGTTCCTGCAATACAGCAAGCTGTCTTCTGTCATGGCTAAATACAAATAGTGAGCTGAATAATTGCTGCATAAATTTATTAATAGAACTGCTAATGTTATACGTCTAACATCTCCATTTTGACACACAATCTTTTATTTTCCTTTTACTGAGGAAGAAAAATAAAGGAGTGGAACTGGTAATATTGCTTGCAACTAAATTGGATTTTCCACCAGAGGAAGCTGTTTAGCAAAAGCTATTTGGAAAAAGCAAAATAGTGCTCACAAAAAAGAGTATTAATGAGTCCAGCCAGGAGGAAAAAGCCTCCTGCAATACGAACAAAGCATTGCGAAACCACTTTCACGACTGCAAACCCAAAGAATGCTTTGAATGCCCCATCTTTGCAAAAATGATCTCACCTGCAAACTGAACATGAGACACAGTAGAGATTTTAGAATAAGAACTCTTAACTTCCATTCTGGGTCTTTCTGGTGACTTAAGAAAAGAAATCTCAGCAGCCGTGGGTTTAGAAGGAAAACTACACGTGGTGCCCTCAAACTGTGAGGCACCGTAAGTGCAAGGTGTAAACCGCATCACGCCCAAGCGCCTCCGCCTCCAGCACAGCTGGTGTCACAACCCAGAGGTGAAAGTCCGGCACCGAATGGACAGGCTTGCTCTGGCATTGCCCTGGACAGCTTTTTCATGGCTTGACTGCGCAGACTTTTAAAATCCTATTTGTTTAGCTATTCAAGAGAAGCAGAAAATAGCATAGAAATAGCAAAGAAAACTCCAATATTTCTTCCCCAAGATCAAAGAAAATGAATCCTTTTCACACTTTATCTCTCTCACCAGATCAGGTCAGCTGCAAAACTATGGCTGCTATGTAGCTGAGCGCGCTGCAGGGAGGATGGAGCAGTGGGTGAATGGCTTCCTTAAACAAACCTGAGCCTCGCTGTGCCTGTGTTTTCCGCCCATTGCCATGGTACTCGAGTGCCTAGCAGGGCCATAATCAGGACAGTGGAAAATTGCAGCCAGAGGCTGATTGACTCAATTGACAGTAAGCATTTTCAATGGTGAAGGGGCTTTGGTGTAGGGGGTTAATCCTAAGACTGCTCTTTCCACGTGCTACACCAGGTGACTGGGAGGAAACAAAGGGGTTAAATCTTGCCTTTTGTCACCAAGACAAAGAGTCCAGAAAATTATGATTTTTCTCCATTCGATGGTCATGTTCACACGGAGTAAATTAATACCCACTATTTCAATCATGAAGAAAGAATGCCAAATACTAATTTGCTCATTGATACGCTGTATTACACTGTGTGTATTGACAACTGCTGAAAATCTGTATCATCATGTGTCACAGGAGCATCCATGTTAGCAGTATTTAAATAGGATGATATAGGTATGTATAGATCAAAAAGAAGACAATTGTTTGAAGACTGGGGAAAGAAACTAAATCTTTTTATGGCAATACACAGCATTGGGGTTATAGACTCATGCTGCTCACTGTGACCAGCTCTTTTACATGAGTGTTGGGGGCCAAGCCAGATCCTCATGCTTCCTTGGGAAGTTCTTTATTGAGATGAACCCCTAGTAAAAAAAAGTGTGATTATAAGGGACAGATGTGGTGTGGCAGATTTGTACTATTATAGTATCTAGATTTATACAAGTAAATTGCACTTTGCATTTCTAGAATAATTTCATTTCTGGGTATGTTGTTAATATATGTAGTTTCAGAAGTATCACTGAGATAAAAATCATGAAAATTGTTGGAAAATTGCTTTGTATGTGTCATGTATGTATGCACACGTCTATGTGTGTGCATATGTGTGTGGGGGTGTGCATTCACCTATGGATATGTGCATGTGGAGACCAGAGGTAAATGTTAGTGTCTTCTATAACTGTTCTCCCCTTTATTGTATGAGACAGTCTGGCACCTCACCTGGCACTCACTGATTCGGCTTGAGTGGCTGGCAGCACGCTCCCAGGAATCCCAAAGTCTCTGCCTTCCTCCTGCTGGGTTTATAGGCATGTGCCACTGTGACCTTTTATATGAGTGTTGAGGATCGAACTCAGGTCCTCACGCTTGCATGGCAAGCTCTTTACTGACTGAGCCATTTCCCTTGGCCCTAGTTGGAAAAAATACCTTGAGATAGATTTACTAGACTGCATACACAAAGGTAACAATCGAATGTGTCATTTGACTTGATTGATAGGCTATATGACTTTGTAGCTAAAATTCAAATCACTTTCCTCATTCCCAGGAAAGAACAATAACTAAGATTAAAGATTATACTTTGTAGAATTAAGACTTGAGGATCGTTTTAGAGCCTGATTTGGTATTTCTTGCTCAGGACAAGGGGGATCTGTTTCAATATATTTTCATTTATTCTCAGACACTAGTTGCTACAATAAAGGCAGAGCTTCTAAGTTAAAATATAAATGTAGCCTTAGCAGAGTAATTATAAACATGACCCCAATTTCCAGTTGACTATCCTTTATTTCCTGCTTTGTTAATTAGTTGCTGTTTTTTGACCTTGGACGTGTAAGAGTAATCCTTGAATATACCATCATCCACCAGGATGAGGTGCCCTCTGCTCTGCCAGCATTCCTGCCAATGTTGACATGCCACATAGAACATTTCTCATTGGACTATAAGCCTTTCTCAAAATGCACTCATTCAAACAACCTACAAGTATTGATTCACAGCTCTGAGAAGTTGAAGATGGTGAATGTATTTTTTTTCTTTATTTTCCTCTGCTTTTCTTCTATTCACTTTCAGCACTGGGTTTCAGAAAGAAAGCTACAGGGCTGGGAATATAACACAGTGGCAAAGCACTTGCCTAGCATGCACAGAGCCCCAGATTTGGTCCCCAGCACTGGAGAAATAACAAAGAAGACTGGATAGCTATAAAAATAGATACCATTGATTTCAAGCTCCAAGCAGGAAATCTGTGCATGAGTCACAATACACCCCTGGCAAAAACAAAGTCCTACAGAATAAGCTCGACATGCCTTTCAGGATCGACAAGGATGGGCTCTGCTGAAAACACAAGAGGTTTGCAGTCTACTATGCTGTCTTAGAAATACCAGTCCTGGAGTTTTCTTTTCTTTTTCTATTTTAAGGACAAAGCAAATCACAAAAAAAATGAGCATGTAGTGCCTTGATCAATACACATCTGCCATTACAATGAGGAGTTTCATGGTATCTGAAAGATGCTACCCAGAAGCCAAGCAGCCCAAGGACGCTGCAGGGCAGTGGGCATCTGTGCTCCCAACAATATTTTTCTCCTTCTGCTACAAACAACCTTGGCATCATTTGAATACTCAAATGTCGGTAAGTTTTGACTAGTGCTCCATTTTCAAGGGAGGAAACATGCACAACCAAGCCAACAGAAGTATCATCCTCTGCTGGACACAGAGGTTTGTTGCAGGACAGAAACCGGTCCTGCACCATTTTAATCAGAGCGACTCTCAGGATGTCTACGAAGATATAATAAACAGAAACTTGTTCTCTCTTCTGCTAGACCTTCTGTAGACATGCATTCACCAGTGGTCAGGCTAGACAATATTTAGGATTCTTCAAGCATTTAAGGGCATGTTGGGGGTACAGCACTATCATTTCTCACTAAGGATAGAATGTATTAAAGGCAATCTCAAATTCCACACCCTCGCCAGTACGTGGCAATGAACTAACCATTTAGGATGAGTCTCCAAGATCCCTCCCTCAGAATGTTTGTGTTTGACCATTTGATGGTACCAGTACAATACTGATCTTTAAAAAAATTAAGTTAGGGGCTGGAGAGATGGCTCAGCAGTTGGGAGCACAGACTGCTCTTGCAGAGGACCTGGGTTCGATTCCCAGCACCCACATGGCGGCTAAGAACTGTCTTTGACTCTGGTTTCAGGGGAATCCGACACCCTCTTCTGACCTCCGTGGCATTACAGGACATGAATGCACCAACCTACATGCAGACAGTACACTCATACACATAAAAATAATAAATGAATTAATTAAAAAATTAAGTTAGCAGGAAATGAAGTTTCCTAAATAATATAGCTAACGACTTGCAATAAATCATAATGGGATTAATATGCCAATATCGTATTTTATCAGTTAAAAGTTGGGTGGAAATAAAATGAATCCAAAGAACCTTGATGAAAAAGGCTAGACAGAGGAGTTGTTAGAACTTATAGCTTGTAGTTCTGTGGACTCTCTCCTGGTCTAGTCAGATTTAAGAGTAGAAGTTGTTTCTTACCTAAAACTTTATTGTAAAGTCAGCCCATAAGATTATATAGTCATGTGACAGGATGCTATCAAATAGTTCATATTTCTGAATATAATACAGTATTCTGGCATACCTTAGCAGCCTTGCCTGTCCTCCACTTGAAAATTCCTCACCATAGTCTAAAGATCTTCTCAACTTATTGTTAATTATGGATATTCATGCAACCATAATTCCTAGCATTTTCTCACAAATCTGGAGCAATGGTTTTCCCTGGTGTTCCTGAGACAAGAAATTCTTGGTGTTGAAAGCATAGCATAGAAGTCAGTGGGCTTGAGCTCTGTGAGAGGGTAGAAGCGTCAGGACTAAGCCTTTTCTGCATTCTGGTCCATGTTCAACTCTTTCCTGAACCTCACATCAGAAATGGCATAATTTCTCAAGCTCACTGTCCCTTTATGCTTCATTCCTTCTATGATATGAAATACTCAAGCATTCCTCTTTCAATTGGCAGCACGTCTATTGATCCTACATTTTTGTTTTGTGCGAAAGCTGCTGATGGACAGAAAATTTCTCCTTATGTCTTCTGTCTGCATAGCCTGAATATATACCCTGATTTTTTTTTTTTTACCCTCTTCAACAGCTATAACTTGCACTGCCCCCTAGGGAAAGAATTCAATTTTGTCTCTATGACTAGGGTATTATAGTATTCTAATCTCAGTGAGTAATTTTATGAGAAAATGTAGTAATTTATTTATGACATAAAAAAAAAATCAGAGAACTTTATACTGAGTGCATATGTGTGTATATGTGAGTGGGTGTCCTACAAAGGGATACTTTCTCATACAAATTTTCAATGAAATTCCATGGTAGACAAACTTTTAAATATAAGGTATATTTGCATTCACAGTTCTGAGGATCAAACCCAAGGCATTCTACCAGTGAACCACATCCCAAGTCCTACAATTTTTAGGGTACAAACATTGGTTTACAGTTAATCATATTATAATAAGATCTGTTCCTTCCAGTACTCACAGACAGCTGTGTAAGGGCCGTAAAGGAAATAAACAGGGGAAACAATGGTTTGTAATGAAGACAACGGCTTTAGACAGAAGGCTGGGTGGGCAAAGCCTCCTGTTTTAGCGTCTTTGCCTGTTCTGACAAAAATACCATAAAAAATTCAAAGGAGTGCTGGTTTATTTTGGTTCAGGGTTCCAGGGTACATCATGAAGCGGAAGTGGAACCAGAACTTGAAGCAGCTGGTCACATTGTAACTATAATCAGGAAGTGGGGAACAATGACTGCCTCTACTCAGTTTACCTTGTCCATTTTATACAGTCCAGGACCTCAGCCCAAGGAGAGGTGCCACCCACAGTGAACAAGTCTTCCCACCTCAATTAACCTAATCAGGATAACCCCCACAGGCATACTCAGAGGCCTATCTCCTGGGTGAGTCTTGATCTCATTGGGTTTTGACAACTCAGATTAACCATCACAGCTTTCTAGGGAGGTGAGGCAAGGACCTACTGTTAATGAGCACTGACGTGAGTGGTTTAACGCTCACTTCAATTTGAGTGGTTTAATGCTCACTTCGATCCCTTACTATTTTCCTTACTAGGCATCTGGTGAACAGGTCAACAGCTAAACAGGTCAGGGAGGGGCTGGTGCAAAGAATATCACAAAGCTTAGTTTAAGAAATGAGTCATGGGCTAGAGGATGGTTCAGCAGTGGAGAGTACTGGCTGAGAACCAGCACCCACACTGAGACCAACAACAGTCTGTAACTCCAGTTCCAGGGGATCAAAGGTCCTCTTCTGACTCCCTCAGACATCATACGACATGGGTACGCTTACATACATGCAGGCAATACACTCATTCACATAAAATAAAAATAATAAATAAAATATGTTTAAAAAGAAATGAGTCATGAAAAGTTACTAATTTTAAAATAAAATCAACATAGAAGAGCCAGACATTTCAACCAGTTCACAAATGGCCCCTTTATATCTCGTCGAGAAATCGTTACTCTATTTGACAGAGGTATACTCCTGCAAAATCTATAATCCTGTTTCCAATTAATGAAAACTTATAATAGTTCAAGCTGTTATTAGATTTCAATTAATAACTCGTGATGCTTCATTAATGCAAATATGCTCTTAGTGGTGCTAAACCTTCATTAGTGAAATGGGTCTGACGGCATGACTATTTCATATGATAATGGAACAATGATTAAAAGGCACACTCAATCATTGTCTTCTACTAAATAATCTCTATGACAGTTTATTTATGGCTATATGAAACATTTGTTTTATGTAAAAAGCCAATTTATAGTTTAATCTATTTAATGACAGACAGCAAAACAGAACCATCACACTGAAATATCTCTATTAGTTTCAAAGGAATCCCAGGAATAAGTCAGGTATTTGAAAAATAAGAAGGCCTATGGATCTGAGAGTTTTCTCCATTCATGCAACATGTTGTGGTAAAAACAGAAAATGTAGAGCAGCAAACGCCAGTCATACAGCTGACTGGCATTCTTCTTTGCATGCAGTTTCCCATTCCTGTGTGTCCCCTCCCCCTATGGCTAGAAGCCAGCCACAGCTACTGAGCTAAATCTGGCAACTTCAGGAGAACCAATGCTCCTCCTGTTTAAATGCTAAAATGAGAAAAAAAAAATATCTTTTTTTTTTTTTTCTTTTTTGAGACAGAGACTGTCTACTTTGTCTGGAATTTGCTTTGCAGTGCAGGCTGGCCTCAAACTCACACGGCTATTTTCCAGTGTCAGGCTTTCAAGAGAGGAAATTACAAGTATACACTACCACACTTGGCTATGATCATCTCTTGGACTCTTGGTTTACTTTGCCACTTATGATTTGTATAGAATCTCGGAACGATAGGCCATGGATTGATTTAGAAAAGCCACCTTCCCTTCCCAACCTCCATTCCACCTGCCACTCAGGTGAAGTCCAGCTGTTTAATTGCCCTTCTGCCAGCTTCCAGGGAGACTCACTGGCAAGAGACATGGAAACCACAAGCCACATGCTTCTCCCTCTTACACAAGCAGTGATTAAAAAAAATATTGAAATTTCCTCTTCACTGTTGCTGATGTAACATCAAGTGATATGAACAGTTTTCTTTTTACAAAGCACTGTAAAAGAGAGATCTATCATTCTGGTACTGAAAATAAAGAAACTCTTACAATGAAATTGTTTAAAGAATCATATATAGTAGCCTTACATTACAAACACAATATAAAAAATAGAAAAAAAGATACAACATTTAGAAATTGTGTTTCAACAGATCAAATACTTTTCCCTTCAAGTTGTCCTAATGTACACATTGTGACTCTGTCCTCTCAGAACAAAAGTAATAGAGTCTCAATTAACAAGTGTCAATGTGCTAGCAGACATGAACTTCTTTCGATCCTGACAGACTGGACTGAAATGCTTTGGCTTGGAATTTGGGGGAATTTGTGATGATGTGAAAGGCACATGCACTCAGCAGAAATTATATTCTAAGTTTTGGATGCTGATCTGGTGATATGGGGCACACACAGCACTCTTATTCCATGTTAGGCAACAGTAGTGAACCACAGCTGCCTGCCGGCCACATAATTATGAGAGAAAGAAATGGATGGATCTTCTACAGTGTTCTGTGCTAGTAAGCTCTGATATTTAGCAGAGCAGGTACAGTCAATGAATTTTCAACTTATGCTTAATGCTTATTCTTAACTTGCAATGGATTTATTGGGATGTAACTCCATGGTAAATTGAGAATAATTTATAAAATAATATTAACTACATAGGACATGTTTTATATGGTCTGGTTAAAATGTACTCCTGTATTTAAATAGCTGTCCTTTATTTGGAAATACATGTTGATTATGAAATGCAATATGCAATAATGGTTTCAGTGCATATAGGCCAACAGTGATCAAGTAGGGTGAGGTGGTGGAATACTGGATTCGGGTTCATAAAATATCCTGTAAGTCTGATAGAAAATTGAACCACAATTATGTCTGTCAGGGAGCAGGATTCTGAAGGAGCCATGGACAGGCCTGGAGCACCGTTCACCCACCACCACATGGAAAGCGCACTTGTTCTGCCAGTAGTTTCTTGATCTTTATGAAGTTGTGATTCTCTGGCTCTTGGTCTAAGCATTTTTTTTTTTAAATTAATTTTATTTATTTCTGTATGTGTACGAATGTACTGTCTGCATGCAAGTCTGTGCACCCGTGTCGTGCAATGCCGCGGAGGTCAGAAGTGGGCGTCGGATTCCCCTGGAGCTGGAGTTCTCCTGGAATTGGAGTTTCAGACGGCTCTCGGCCGCCATGTGAGTGCTGGGGATCGAACCCGGGTCCTCTGTAAGAGCGGTCGGCGCTCTTAACCGCTAGGCCATCTCTCCAGCCCCGGTCTAAGCATTTTTAAAATAAGATTAGATGAGCTCTAAGATTCCTTTGAGTTTGGTCACACTGTAATACTCTTGAGAAAGAACAGGAATTGCTCTTATGATCAATGCCTTGCCATTCCTGCATGGGGCAGCCAAATATAGGCATCAAGTGGCCAGATGGAAAAACCTTTGAGGGAAAGGGAGAGGGAAGAGGGCAAACAATTAAAGGTTCAAGATGCTAAAGAATACACAGTTGCCATTCCAGACAACCCTTCAGCCCGGTTCACATTCCACACATGGGAATGTGTTTGAGTTTCACCCAGGCTGTTTTCAGCAACAGCAACCAGAAGGTCACGATTTCATAATGCAGCAAGTTCAAGGAGGCAGAGTGACTCTCCAGTCACCGCTGGCCTCAGATCTTTTGAGCTCTTTGTTCTGTAGACAAAAATGAAAGCTGTGCCCTTAGGCTATTTGCCCAAATGGTGATTATATGGGTTGTGGTAGCTATTGCTGCTCCTTGCTCAATTTCTGAAAAAGACTAGTTTTCTTTATAGAAGCACATGTAAGTCTCCCCTTACTGCTGTGTGGCCAAATTGGTTTAGATGACTTCATCTTTGAATCAATACCTGGCAAAGGGGATAGAATTAATCTGACTGGGAAAGAAAGAAAAAAAGGAAGAATGGGGGGAAGGAAGGAAGGAAGGAAGGAAGGAAGGAAGGAAGGAAGGAAGGAAGGAAGGAAGGACAAAGAATAGAGGGAGGAAAGGAGAGAGGAAGCTAAAGAAAGCCCTATCTGAAAGCTAACCTGACACTCACTAGGAAGAGTCAGAAGCTAGTCAAACACACACTGTTATCCCACCGGATATAAATAATCTCACTAAATGGCAACTCAAGAACAGTCATTTGAGATTATTATAAACTCAGATCAAGCAAGAGCTCTGCATGGCTGTGTCTAAACAGAGACAAAAAGGACAGGATCCAACCCATATGATGCAAGCATCTCCACCCTCAGAGCAATAGCAGTGACTACTTACTCAACAATGCTGGTGACAGCTGTGGTCTGGCTCTAAGCTGTCCTCCCTAGAGAGATCGATTGAGAAGTCTAGTCATTGCTATCTTCTTCAGGACTTCCTCCACACAAATGTCCCACTTTGTGCCAGCATTCAAAACAGAATGAATCTCACTTTCCGTGAACCTCTGGATGCTCACTCAAGACAATCAAACTTGTCTTGAACATTCTTTTGCTGAGATACCCTGCTGTTCCCCCTTGGTGTCTGTTCATCCTATTGTAATGAATAATGAATTCTCCACATTCTACTTCGAGTGGATTCCTGGTTGTGTCAGAGCATTAATACAAGTTGTAGAACAATACACTTATAATTCTTCTTTAATTACTGCTCCAAGGAGCCTCTTTATGCATAATCACCCACTACTATGGAAATAGTGTAATTTTTAAAGTCTTTTGCTTATTTTTTTGTGGTAGGGTCTTACTCTGCCACATGATCATTATATAAATCATGAAGGCCTTACATTTGCAAGCTTCCTGCCTTAGCTCCTGAGTGGTGTGATTGCAAGGATGCAGCACCCCATCTCGGCCTTTCCTTTGAAAGCTTACATCACAGGTATACTGTGTATCTGTTTATATGTGTGCTGTAAATCTACCTGTGTTTTATGCATAGAAAAAGTGAGATTCTCCCATCACGGCTACTCTTATCGATTGACTATGAGGAACTGAAACTAAATTATAACTAGGCAAAAAGTGTATTAGTTATTATTCTAATAGCTGTGACGATACAAAATACCAGACAGAAACAACTTAGGAGAGGAAAGACTTATTTTGGCTCATGGCTTTGGAGGGGTTAGTGTGTAATTAGACTTGGTATTTCTGGGCCCATGGCCAAGCAGAGCATTTGGATGGTCAAAATCTATGGAGGAGAAAGCTCATAGCAGGCATGAAGTGGCTAGAGTGGCAGTCAGTGGCCTAGCACAATCCACTGTAAGGACATGCTCCTATAACCGGCCTCCAGTGAGTCCTCATCTCTTACTTTCGGCCATTTCTCAATAGAGCCACGATATGAGTCCATCGAGGAACGGTTTCATTCAGCAAAATCGACTGTCATGGAAAGGATATTGAAGAGTTCTCTACAATATGTTAAAAACAATACGCTTGGGACTGGAGAGATAGCCTAGCGGTTAAGAGCACCGACGCTCTTGCAGAGGACCCGGGTTCGATCCACAGCACTCACATGGCGGCTGAGAACCATCTGTAACTCCAATTCCAGGAGAACTCCAGTTCCAGGGGAATCTGAGACCCTCTTCTGACCTCCGCAGCATTGCACGACACGGGTGCACAGACCTGCATGAAGACAGGACATTCATACACATACAAAGATAAATAATAATAATAAAAAAATTAAAAAAAACAATATGCTTGTTTAGCAATATACTTGTATTATCACGGTATTGTAATAGTCCTAGAATTATTAGTATTAGCTGCTTTCCATATAGCAGGACTTCTCCTTGGACTTTTTCCAGATTTTAGCTCATTTTATCCATTCAGAAATCAAATGGTAAGTACTGGGATTTGTCTAATTTTTTTTTTTAATTGAAGATATCAGATAAGTCATGAATCACCTTAAGGTGGTTTGAATGGGCAATGTCCCTAATAGGCTCCCGTGTTGTGTTTGAACATTTGTTCCCCATCAAGTGGTGTGTTGGGGAGGTGATAGAACAGTTAGAGTCATAGCATTGCTTGAGAAAGAAGGTCACTGTGGTGGTCTTGAGATTTTATAGCCCACCCCTACTTTCTGTTCTCTCTCTGCTTCCAGACCTCGGGGCGTATGTGGCCAGTCAACCTTCAGCTCCAGCACCATGATGGAATGTATTCCCTGGAACTGTAAATCAGAATAAATCCTTCCTTTCTTAAACTGTTTCTTGGCAGGTATTTTGCCAGCACAATGAGAAAGGTAACAAGTGCATGCCACAAGTCACAAGGGGTAACTTAAAGAGCAGACACCTGCTGCAGGGCCTCTGACTGCAGAGAATAGTTCTCACCCAGGAACAAAGGCATTCCTCAAATGTGTGTCCATTGGCATATACTAAACTCAAGACCGCACAAATGAGCATCTGGCCTGGGATACAGAGTAAGACTGTCCAAAAAACCAAAAACAGAATAAAAAGCCCTTAAAACCACTATGATTTTCATGGCAGGGAACGGCTGGGGAGGACTTACATAAAACGCCCCCAGCTGGGTGCGGTGGCACATGCCTTTAATCCCAGTAGTCCAGAGGCAGAGGCAGGTGGATCTCTGTGAATTCAAGGCCAACCTGGTCTACATAGTGAGTTCCAGGACAGCTGGGGCTACAGGGAGACCTTGTCTCAAAAAGACCAAAAAAAAAAAAAAAAGCCCCTGAACACAGTAGGGACCAAAAGCCTTGCAAACGTACTGTTCTGAAACCACAATTAACACTCTCTGGCTCTCTGGATAGGCACTACCAGAAAGACACAATTGGAGTTCATTGCTCATTGCCAACAATAGAGAAGAGGTGCTACGATTTTCAGGCCACTCCTGATACTTAGGAAAAGACAAAACATTAAGAACACAGAGGTTAAGACCCCAAACTAGAATGTCTCTGACACAGGAAAGCACTTGGTTAGAAGTTTCTAGCATCTATGTTGCCTGGCTGTCAAATGTGTCAGAGCACAAATCTCACTTTTTCTCTGTGTGTAGATACATATGTCTAAGTAGAAAATGTTTGGTTAAGAAGAGGAGAGAGAAAAGGCAGATTTTTTCCCCTCCTGGAAACTAGGAATTAAAAGGTGAGGATGCTATCACTGAGCTGCCAGAGGGGAGATACTTTGTTTCCCATTGGCCACCTCGGCTCAGTGCACCTCAGATTTGCTGCTGTGCAGCCAGGCTGAGAAGTGTCCTCCCACAAAGCTACCTGCATGTTCCACATTTTGTAAACACTCTCCTCACAGAAGAAATCTGTTTTGTAGTGTTTGTTTTCATAGTGTCTTTTGGAAAAACAACAACAATAACAACAACAAAGTGCCTTCTGGGGTCAAGCGATGCCCTCTCCAGCTACTGCTGCTCAAGCCTGAGCAGGAGCTGGGCTGATTTTACAGAATCACAGAAAGAAAATGGCTTTTGTGATGAGCATCTGCTGTTTTGTTAAAAATGTGGTTAAAGACATTAACAAAAGTGACATTACCAGCTGTTGTAATGTCAAGCAGCTTAGCTAAACTGTTTTTTATCAAATGACAACATATGACACCCAAATCAATTCCAAACCAATAACACATTGCTACTTGTGAAACAGAGCTGAATGCAAGTGAGAATGAGTGTGTACAACTCACAAATAAAGGCTGGGGGGGAGGGGGGGAGGGAGGGAGGGAGGGAAGGAGGAAAGAGAAAGAGAGAGAGAGATTTTCCCAGTTAGAACGTAGATAATAGCAATACTGATAATTTTCATTAAAAAAGTCCTACCTCTGTTTAAAACAGAAGCAAAATACAATTATTCATTCACTACTCTGACACTGTGGTACAGACACAACAGATTTATTTGGTAATATGGTTGCAGTGGTTGAAAAGGGCTGGTTTTCTGGCCAATAAAAGTCTGTCTTGGCTTCTGCCCTTGAGCTATGTACCTTCCCCCTGAGGAGCTTGACAATCAGGAAAGCAGACCTGCTTTGTGAGCCTGTGTTTGGCTCCTCTATATTTATCTGCCCATCATTTTTAATTATTGTGCCATTAAAAGGTGGCAGATCAGCAGCTCTGCCAACTGTGTTGTCCTTATGGCTGAAAAGTCTGTGGCAGTTGAAACAACGAACTCCCGCCCGGTGTTCATCACTGAGCTTATAAAAGCAAAACTGCCCCATGTCTGCTTGCCTATATAATCAGAGCCAGTCTGGGAGAAATGCTTAATTCTTACAACTGTGAGGAAGAGGTGGGCCTGAGTTGTAACCCCTGCTTAGGAATCTGCATGATTATTAAGAATACAACTCACAATACAACTCACAAATGCTTAGTCAAAAGGGCCTGAGTTGGCTTGGCTGAGTCATGAGGAAAGACACCATTTCCAAGGGCATCGTTCCTCCTGGATGGAAGACAAAGGTGCATGCTTAGAGGACAGATGTCTGCCAGGAACAGAAGGTACTCAGCGCTCGCCCAGAGAATGTTGCAAGGTAGGTAAATTAGGAGGGACCTACAGTTGGAGGAAAACATGCCTGAACCAACAGACAAGGCAGAAACAAGCAAGCAGCTGTGTGCCCTGTTTCTGCTAACTCAAAGGAAGATGGGCCCCCAAAGTCACAGCCGGCATATGGAGATTCACAGCAATGAAGACGCGTCAGAAAATCATGGTATGTCAGGCTGATGATGCCTAGGTTCCTAGTGGACGTCACTGCAGTATCGTGGACGGATGGAGCTCAAATGCATGGTGATCCTCTCTGCTGAGTAGCAGTGCAGGAGACATTGTGCTTTAAAGAACTTCCAACAGCAAAGTCAGCACCGAGGACAGATCACTGAAGGAAGTGTATTGGGGCACTGTCAGGGAACGATGCAAAGTTATATGGAGTATAGGATGATGTCACTCCGCCCCACACGGAAACAGAGGTGGGAAAATTATCTCAGAGGCTACTGCCATCCTATGGTTCTGGGAAATGAAAAGCTTCCATGAGAACCTCTTAAGTTTCCCTTGGATAGACCATTTTTAGTATATTTTAATGTTTTTTTTTTTCTAATCTTCCAAAGCACATACACTATCTGTTCTACCCTTAAAAACAATCTATGCATTTTCTGCAATCATTTGTCTTATTTCTCTATGATCAAAGAGAGATTTCTGGACCAATGCTGGAAGCAGTTATCAGTTATGATTCTCTATTTCCCTGGTTATTCCAGGGTTTATGACAATACTCAATTCAGTTACAGCTTGCAGGGCAGCCCCAGTTTCTCTGGATAGTTATAAGTGACACTGGCTAGGTTCCCTGCAGAGGAGACTTGGGTTTGCTCCTTGTTTTATCTCACCATTCACTGAGTTGTAGATATGGACTGGATGTCCTACTGGGTGCTCCCACACAGTCTTTATTCCATCCTCACACTCCAGCTATAAGAGGGGTTTCATTGTAAACCTCTTTAGAAGAGGAAACTGGGTGAGAACAAAATTATAGTAAAAGGACGGTTAGGATTGGCCCATGGTCCGAAGACAGAACTGTTGGCAAATCTGCTCCGGTTCTCCTCCCCCACGTACTTCCAAAACAAAACAGTCCACGAGAACATCATCCCCCATGGCTTCCCTGGACATTAAAACAGATGAACTATAATTGCAATTTTTGACCAAGGTATGTGTCCCTACCAAGGACATAGCAACTTTTTTCTATAAGAGAAGGCCACTGGGGTTCAACATGCTGGCTTTTCCACATCTTGGGATATTGTGGGAGAGCCAATAATTAACAACAACAGCGCACAGCACACCCTGAGAATAGTCTCAATTTCGCATGCAATGCTCTTGGTTTTTCATAACATTCCTGTAGCCTGGACTAGACTGAACACAGGGTTTGGGAGACAGACAGGATCTGATAAAAGACATTACATGTGCATTAGCGATTTGACCCTCCATGTTGGCTTGGCAAGGTGTGTGTTGCTATCGTCACCTGCACATCCAGACTATAAGAAGCAGCAGGGGTTGAAGACCAGCTGTGCCTGGCTCTGAAAGTAATGTTCTTTCTGGTATAGCATGTATTAGGCACTTTTCTGGTTGTGGTGACTGAATAGCTGAAAGAAGAAGCAAGTTAAGGGAGAAAGGATTCATCTCTGCTTGGAGTTGGAGGACGTAGAGCCCATTGTGATGGTGAAGACATGGGGGTGGGAACAGAGGGAGCTAGTCACCCTGGCTCTCTGCCTGGGAAGCAGAGGGAGAGGAAACCCAGAGCTCAGTTCAGTCTCTCCTTCCATTTGGACCAGGACTCCGGCCCATGCAAATGGTGCTCCTCACATTTAGGGTAGTTCAATTAACCCAATGAATCCAACCTAGAAACTCCATCACAGATATTCCCAGAGGTCTGTCTCCTAGGTGATTATAGACCCTACCCTATCAAGTTAACAATACTAATTGGAATATAGTACCTTCTAAAATGGACCTGCAAAGCAGCCAGTTGAAGCCTTCACCATGTCAGAGATGATGAACTCACCTTAGATCTCACCTAATGTGTGACCTCCATGACCCTGCAGGGCCCACAAGGCCCCAGGATGTCTCCAGTATCTACCTACTTATCATTAATTTTAATTGCTTTCCTTTCATTAACTGTCACGGAGCCTCCTCCAGTTCCTCCAGACCTAAGCACATACCATTCTCCTCACCTTCTAACCTCCATCTAGAAACTTCTTCCCCATCTTCCAGCATGCTTCCCTGGTGGCCTTAACCGACCTGCTTCCACTGCTCCCAGACACAGGTGTTCACTTTAGGCATTCGTGAATGGGCTGGAGGCTGAGTCCTCTAGGACGAGCTCTATACCATGTATTAGCAGGCAGCTTGGTGGCATGTAGCAGACACCAGTAAGACTTGTCTCCATTGTAACGGCCAAACATGGTTTGAGACATTTTGTCAGATGTTCTTAGAGGTCAAGCCACTGGTTGAGATCCAAAGCATTTTAGAATCACTCTTTGCCAGGGCACTGCCTCCTGTACAACACTTGTGTGTGTGTGTGTGTGTGTGTGTGTGTGTGTGTGTGTGTGTGTGTGTGAGTGATGACTTGACTGCCACAGCATGCAACTGAGCTTAGATTCCTACTGAATTTCTTGTGACCCAAGTGCATTTGTACACATTGTGGGACCTGCCCAGTGCTCTGCTCTGATGACTGAATAGTAACTTTCCTCTCATGGGAATAATGCCTAGAGAAGGAACAATGAGTTTTGCAAAGCAGGTCCCTCTTTTCTCAGTCTGATCCAAGAGAAACTAGACCTGTAGTTTGAGTGTTCTTAAGTTTGGGGTGCTGTCTGTCATAAAGGGTTCCTATGCTCTAGAAAAGCTATTTCCAGCTTAGACATGAGCCTCAGTCCTTCCCTCATGCCAATGACTCTGTCAGAGATACATTCACCTAAGACAGGCATTATTTGACAGTGAGTCCCCCCAAGTCTGGGACAGTCGTGACTTGCACTTGCTCTTAAATGCCCAGTGTCCAGTTAGTGTCTGACTCAAAGCAAGATTCCAGGGAATAATTTCTACCAAAAAAGCACATTTGAGAGAGCATAAACACAAGTCTATAGCTAATAAAAGACTGCTGAAGCTTCTGTGAACATAATAAATAATAGCTCTGCAGTGAAATTCTAGAGAGATTGCTCACTGATATGGTGAGCATTATACTGAGAAGCAAGGCATCAGTAGAACTTCCTGCCAAGGAAGGTAACACGAGTTTATCAACAATCTTTCTGACAGCACAAAAGATGATATCCTACCAAAATGTGAGTGGCGCCCTCATTAAAAAGAGAGCCATTCTCTGGCATGTATTGACGCGTAGCCGTGGCACTGCTGGGACAGGGCATATCATGCCAATCTGAAAGCACACACCATGACCTGGCATCTTTGCCCAGCTGCGCCACCCCATGTCTCCCTGATGAAAATTAGGAAATAATGTAACCTCAGCTGACAGGTTTATTAAGACACACAAGACATTACAAAGGCCCTTTTGACATTATAATCTCTAACACAGTCAGGGGTAAAAGTCGACTTGCCATCATTACTGAAAGTAATTGGTCAAAAAAATAGTGAAAAAGAGAACAGCCCTATAAAGCTGTCAAGTTAATTATTTGGCTACAGGTACATCCAGTGTCTTGACTCAGTGCCTATCTCGGATCTTGCCAGGGCTTTGTTCTGTCGTCCCCACTATCCTACGTCCTTCTCCCCCTTGAGTTGGGACACCATGATGTAAAGGGTACATTGGAAGCAGAATTCTATGATAGCCAAGCTGTCTCCGTCTAGTAATATTTATGGACTGATTGGCCAGACTCCGGGTTCTTTCCTTCTGCTCTGAACTGTTGGAATGCCAAACTCGTTTTCTAGGGGAGATAAGCCAGTTAATATAACTTCCTACTGTGAACTGCTCCAAGGGGTCACAACTCAAATGCAAGTGTTATTTAGACTTAAAGTTCTTAGGAAGTTTAGGTCAGAGACACACAAAACCCAGATATGCTTCCCAAGCCAGGGGCAGAAACTAAATGAGTGAAGTCAGCCGGATGGGAATGAAAAGGAATGCCAAGAATGATGACAAGCAGGGACGGCAGGCGGCGTCACCAGAGAAAACCATGTCTGCTATAAAAGCAAGGGCGGAGTCCCATGACCTGCAGAGTAGATGCTCAGTGTTTGTTGAATGACTCAATTTCCCGATCCAGTATATTTCCTGCTCCAAGTATATGGTTCCAGTAGTAAAATCCTCTGTTAGGTTTAAGTCTTTGGTTCCCCTGATCAACTGCCAGTTGGAAATGGAAACAAAGGACAGGTCAGTGCATGTGTAAGATACCACTAGCAATACCTCGAGGCATCAAGAATCTATACAGCCCAATTGCATAAGAGTCTTTCCAGTTTGTTATAAGTGAGCTTCATGTAGAATTGATTGAAAGACCATAGTATTTTGCTACTGTTTGCTACCCTGTCTGATCTACAAAATGAAGACAGAGGATGCAGAATGAAATTATAATGATACCTGTCTTTGTTCAAGGAAAGGAAAGGAAAAAGGAAAAAGGAAAAAGGGGAAAGGGGAGGGCAGGGGAGGGGAGGGGAGGGGAGGAAAGGGAATGGTATAACTTCTGTTTCTTCCCACTAAGGAAATTTACTTTCCCCTACCACACTCAGTTCTCATTAAAGGCTGTGCACATGCACATAAAATAATAGCATGTTGGAAGAAACAAACAGTGCAAAAGAATAGAACTTGAAAAATACAAATCTCAAAGCTGAGTGGAGTGGAACAAATAGGAAATCCCAACAGTGAGGGGAGAGATGGAGACAGGAACTTCCCTGGCCAGCCAGCCAGGCCTAATGAGTGAGCGCCAAGCCAGTGAGAGACCCTGTCTCAAAAAATAAGATGGATGGCTCCTCAGAAACTACACCCAGATTGCCCTCTAAGTACATGCATGAATGCAAACCCCAATGTGTGCACTTATGCATATATACATGAACACACACACACACACACACACAAACACACACACATGCAAATCCTAGTACTCAGAGGTGTCCTTGGTATTCGTATGGTATATGTGAAGCATGAATAGGCTAATGATATCATGCAGTAGATACAACATTCCTTGTATTGACTAATTATCTTAGGCACCTTTAGATATTCACAAAACTATGTGTCTCTTGTTCTTTTTATTCACTGCTTAGTGAGAAGTCACTTTACAAGCACATAGGTCAATTCGCCTCAATAACCATCATGAAAAATCTCCTACCATGTGGGCTCTTTCTTGTCTCTCCAATGTTGTGAAGTTTACCTAAGCCATCAGACAGAAGTGGTTGCATCAACTCTCGGTTATAAGGATTCAGTCTGGCTTTATTTGAGCTAGACTCCAATAATTACCATGGGGATATGACTCAATGATAGAGTATTTACAGTGCATGCATGAGACCTACCAAGAAACGAAATCAAAACAACAGCAGAAAGCCTGGAAGTAATTTCCAAGTTTGAGGTCATCGGGATGAACATGCTTTAGGAGCATGAGGAATGAAAGTATAGCTTTCAGGAAGATTTTTTGCAGAATTACTGGTCCATAGGATTTCAGACTTATGGGCCAATTTTATCTATGCACAATTTTCGCTTTGACTAGTCTATTCTCGCTCTCTCTCTCTCTCTATTCTCACTGTTGCAGCTGCCCTCTTTGCTACTTCAAGATTTCAAGAACACATATTTGTTGTTAGCATAAACATACGTCCACTGTGTGTTAGGGTCTCACGATATGGTGAGAAGCAGTGTGCCATGCACTGCTCATGGACTGCTTGACTTTTCATGCTCACCCTGAGAATAAGATGCTAGTCTCTGTAAAAATGAGAGAATTTAGACTCCAGCTTTCACCAAGGAGGCAAATTTGGATCCAAACAACCAACTAGGAAGCCTGAAGAGTAGTATTTTCACATTCTCCCTTGAAATGCCACAGGGCAGAGAAAACACTGTCACCTTCACATCTTCAATTTCTCCTATCAGAAGATAATTAAATTAAAAAAAATAAGTAAATAAATAAACTCCTTGCTAGATTTCCATTTTGTTTGGAGCCCTGGCATCTTGCCAACTAAAATGGACACCTAGGATTTAGGAATGAGGAAGGAATACCAAGGCGGAAGTCCCTCTGGAAACTCTCTGTGCATGCCTCCAATGACAAGGTAGATCCTTATTAGTGTGGACCAGTCCAGACAGGCCATCAACGTCCTTGTGAGACCACTATTAGCTCAGCAAATACTCCAGGCGCTCTGTGCTTTCCACGGGTATTTCTCATGCCTGGTGAATCTCCATTAGTCAGGAAGGAGAAGACTCCATCAGGTTCCTGTTAAAGGCTTATCTTTCTCTCCCAACTCTTTGAGAGAACTGTGTCTATACTGTATCCCTTACTTTACTATTCTTTAACTTTCTTTGAGTCATTCTTAGTACTTAAAAAAATAAACTGTCAGCTGGAATCTGACATTTGTGAATGTCGCTTTCCCCAAAACCTCATAGGCCTTTCTCATCCCTGGACCAATCAGTACTGTTCTCAATGCATATTCCTTGAACAATAGAATAAACTGGACTATTTGAATCCCATCTGTTTTGTTATCTTAGCATGCATTTTCTAATTAAATATATGCATTTCAGCAGTAATTCAGCAAGCAGAAGCCAGTAGAATTGCAAGCAGAGGTCTGAGAGGGTCAGCAGGTATGGTGATAATTGGTAAGGAGGATGCTGTGTGATTGGAGTGGGTTACACTCTGATATTTGTGAACGAGCCATGCAATCTTTATAAATGATGTAAAATCCCCTTTTCTCCTGTTGAATATCCTGCGATGAAAAATGAAGACCAGATAATAACATTATAGAGCTTGATACCTGCTGTCAACTTTTCCTGAGTTGGTCACACTCTCAGAGTGAATGAGGGATTTGTTTCTCATTTTGATGAAAACAGTCCCACAGATTACAAAAATCCCATGTCACTACTCTGGTGGGGACTTATACGTAAAGCACTCAAAAGGTCCCCTTGCTTGTAGAATAAATGAGAGGGACAGGACTCCATCCCTCTAGAGAGAAATCTCCAATCATTTCTCTATGGTTGATGCCATTAATCTAACACAGAGCAGATTTTACCCTTCATTTTCAAGTACACTGTTTATTAACAGTTTCCACGAGCACACTGATTATGCAAAATTCTTGTTAATGGATCCCTGCCAATCCGACCATCAGGCTAATGATCTGTGCTTGCCAGCTCCAAGGTGAAGGACCACTCTTGGGCCCATCTCCCTAGGACTCAGAACTCCTGTAAATGATTTTGAAGAAGCAGGTGTCCACTCCCTTCCTGCCAGAGGTTATCCCAGTTCATTATCAGAGCATCAAGGTGAAGAAAAACAAAACCCACTAATTCATATTAGCGGTGACCACCGATTTCACTTTCTAAGAAAGATGAAATGAAAAGGAAGAAGCTTACTTTTGAAAGGTGAGATCAGCTACATTATCCTGCATTACATCAATGTCAGCTTTTAGTGTTGGTTGACATTATATAGCCCGTGACTTGTCAATGGCACCATACAGTGAAGCTAAAAGGTTGAAGGTTACTCCTGTAATGATTGATACTCTTTTTGCCACAGCAGTCAAGCATCTACAGATTCTTCCTCTTTTTTTAAATCTCTGCTCTGGTAAATTCTGCTGAAAGTTCTTAGGTGAAAACTCCAGCAGACATCAGACCGTAAACATGAACTTGACATAGGGGGCTGTGTGAAGCTACTGGTTGCCCTGTTGCAAGCTTCTTCAGGCACACCTAGAATACTGCTGGCAGATTCTGTGAACGTGCGGTGCTGGTATGTGGATGACCTACACTGTCACTGCTGTCTTCTCAGTCAAAGAAGAAAGGCACATTAGGACAGTGCATGCTCTCAGCTGAAGGAAAGGTTACTGAAAATCATGGGTACCAGAACTATTGGAAAACTCAGAGGGAAGCATCCAGAACTGTTCCCTGCCCCACCCTTCCCACATCGCAAACTTAAATATAAACACCAAAGAAGAAGAAGTTCCATGAAACGAAATGAATATTTGAAGAATTTCTACAGCTTTGGGAGCATAATCATGCCCTTGAAATAATATGAGTACTATGAATTGATTAAGGAAGAAATAAATGTACCTCATTGCAGGCAGAAGTAGGAAAATGAGTTTCGGACTAATAAGCATTATATATAGTTTTCTTTTTTTTTCCCTAGGTAGAAGGCAAGATATGACAATGACAACTTAAAAACTGCATTTTCTCATAAATACTGTTTTTTAATAGACTATAAGACCAAATGATATAATCATTGCAACTCCACAGAGAATCTGAAATATATTAAGTCCCTTCAAAACCAGCCTTATTCTCCACGTTCTCTCATGAAGAGTTTGGGAAAGGAGCCATTGGATATGTCAAAAAGTAACACTTCAAGTCTCTGGAAAGTCAGTGACAGGGTATTCTTACACATTGTAGGATACCACAGTCTCCTTGGGAATAGAAACCAGGAGAACTGCTATCTAGATATTAGAACTTAGATCCACATAGCCAACCATACTGCAACTAGAACTTCTAAAGATGGGCTGTGGAGATGGCTAAATGGGTAACAGTGCCATCTCTGCAAGCATGAAGACCTCAGTTTGAACCCCAGATGGCTGCCTTTGCCTGTAATTCTACCACTGGTTAGCCATGACAGGCTGATCCCAAGAGGTCATTTACCAATCCCTCTACCCAAAAAAAGGGAGCTTCTGGCTTAGCAAAAGACCCTGTCTCAAAACAAGAAGGTAGAAAGAAATCCAGGAAGACACATAATCTCCTGCTCTGCCCTCTGCAAGCATGCACATGGGTATATGAATACCCACAGAATTATGTGTATACAATACATACATGCACAAACTTAACAACGGGAAAGTAGAAAATCCAACAGGGAAATTATAGGATGAAAATGGGAATGGGGATAATGCATAGCCCAGATTAGTAAAGCTTCCTCAAGGCAGAAAAATGAAATTATAGAACTCTACATATCAGAACTTGTAACCCTGCAGACAATGGACAGCAGCTCTTTGGGGTTATCCAGAATGCATCCCTCCCATCTGAGTCTCCTCTGGGAGCACAGTCTCCACCTACTCTCCATTCACATGATTTCAGCTCCAACTGAACTTTCCATCCCCTGACCTCATCTTTTCTAGGAGAGCTGCTCTAGAGACTTTTGTTGAAACTATCCAAACTGAGTATCTTTCTTGATAGTGAATCAGTAATGTAGGTGGAGGTGTTTATGAAGATGAGTCTGTAGGTGGACTTGAACCCATGCTTATCATCATACAAGGAGGATATTTCAGAGACTAAAGGAAAAAAGAAAAGGTGGAAGACAGGTAGAGAAGTAGAGACTCCTAACAACATGAATGGAATGTTGTTAGTTATGAATTGTTAAGCCTAGTTATGAATGAAGCGAAGAATTCCCAAGAGTGGAGCCAATTACTTCTCTAGTTTTACCGATATGCATTTTGAACACTTAGAAGGTAATCTAGTCCACATGATAATTGTTTTTCTAATTCACAGCTTTTAAAAATTAAGGAAAATCAAATCAGAGTTGTCCCTTTCATAAAAGTCACAGCAAGATTAAACAGTAGACAAAATTATCATTCTGCCCTCTATCCAACCCCAATCATTACTTCTGCATAGTACTTTAGGTTTGGCATAGGTTAATGAATAGATAATCTATATGATGTACTTCCAATGAACAAGCATATATTTAATCATCCATTTGCTCCCAACAAGAATACTTAGTCACAAAACAGAGCTAGTCTCCTCAGTACAAAAGCATGCTATTCCAAATCCCTGATACCTAGATGAGGTTAACAAGATCAGCAAAAGAAGGACCAACTTCTTACAGAGCAGCAAAACTCAGGTAAGAATAAAACCTACAACCTCTTATCCCCCAACTGACAGGTATAGGATGGGGAAATTAAGAGTTTTCTAAGACTCTTCGTTTTCTATTACCACCAGAAAACTAGGACATTTATGTGATTTAATACAATGTTACTGTTGTCAGTGTTTCTGAAGGATGGAATCTTCAAAGTGTTCTTTCAACATAAGTAAATATTTTCATCAATGTTTTCTTAAATGAGTACTGTCTTTGCATTATCTCCATCCCTCCCAGTCCTCCCTCCAACTCCTCCAGGTCCCCTACTCCCTCTCTACTTCTTGTCCTCTTCTTTGATTATTATTGTTACATATGCATACAAACATATCTATCTATTTATCTATCTATCTATCTATCATCTATTCTCTCTCTCTCTCTCTCTCTCTCTCTCTCTCTCTCTCTCTCTCTCTCTCTCTCTCTCCCTCTCCCTCTCCCTCTCCCTCTCCCTCTCCCTCTCCCTCTCCCAAAGAGGAAAGAGCAGCATTTTGGAAATTGGAAGCTGGAGAAGGCAGAGAGTTGAACGTAGCGCAACCTATGTGACGCGAAGGTCAGAATGAGCTGAAGAAGCTGATTCCATCGTATATTTACACTGAATTGAGCCACGAAAGAAACTTGATGATATATTCTGAAGCAGTGGAAAGCTAGGGAACAGACAGACAACACTCAATGAAGATTGCTACATACTTAAATTGATTTGAGAAAGGCACCAGTCAAGTTTTAATTTGAAAACATTCACAATATGCGACATGGGTTAAAGAATGAAAGTAAAGCAAAGTGAAAGAAAATGAGATTGGTTTCAGCTAGATGAATTATATAATAACCGAGAAAAAAGTGTAACCCAACAGCTCCACTGAATTTTATTCCATTCAAAAAAATTTTCATAAAAGCCTCTGCTGGAGACACTGCTTTATTGAAGTAACTAGTGATTGGTTTCCCCAGAAATGGAAATCCTCCTGACGAAAGAGCAATGTCCAACAAGTCTTCAATCAGACTGTCAAGTACCACCCTACATCCTACAGGAGCAGTTTGAGCTGGCAAGGAAGTAGAACCAGCAGCTCCAAAAGGACGGAAGAATTAAACGCAGGAGTCTGGGATATTTGGAATTCGCACTTAAATAAATACCTAAGCTGACAGCACCTTGGGGAAACTAATTCCTTGGAAGAGAAACAGAAGGCATTGATATTATATATTTGCACCAATAATAATAAAGGACAGCTGTATTATCATTGTTTTGTGCAGCCTCGTTCTTGCCTTCTCTGTTGCTCAACACACAAGACTGAACAGAGGTTTTGTACTCTTTCTATTCCTTTGGTATTAAAGACTAGGTGCTGACTATTATTATAAGAACAACACAAGCAACAACCATTTTAAAAAGCCAACTTCTTGTTAAGACCCTCCCAGAGTTTAGTTTTTAATTAGTAAGAAACTCTTTGAATAATTAAGACCTTTCCATTCCTAAAGAGGTTAACGAATCATATAGATAATCATACTATCACACTTATCAAGTATTTAATCACCTCTCTGGTTCAGCTCCAATTAGGTAGATAATTTCGCCTCAGGTTCAATTTCATACAGCCAAAAGCATCAAGGGTTCAGTTGACTTGTCTGGACATTTTGACACGGAACAACAACTGACAAGAGATTTTGCATAACATTTTCAATATTCTCAAACATAGTCACACGCAGGCAATTAATTAGGCTCATTATCATACCACTATTGATTTTACTAACTTAACATTTGTAGCCGTACTTAAAGAAATGAAAACTGACGTTTCATTGTCTTAAATTCCAAACTCAAGAAAACAATATTGTTATTTGTTTGCAGCTATAGTAATGTCGGTTTTTTAATGGCAATGATTTCCGATCAGATTCAACATAAATCAGGGGATGCTTATTATTCAAAAAAAAGAAAAAAAAAGAAAAGAATAATGAACGCGGTTATAAGTGATAATAGCGTTGGGTAGGACTATACTCACTAAAAATTTCAACTAAAAATTCTGACATAATTAATGTAAGAAATAATATTTGGTTGGACTTAAAATTTCGCATTTCTTATTCCCCTGGAATCTTAGTTTAAGAAAGGATCATAATATGACTACCCTATCTTGAAGAAAATTTCTTGAAGCATTCCTTTTGTTGAAATAGGCGAAAATGCTACATTGAAATGCTCTTATGGGTTTTGGATGTATTGCGGCCATCATTTCACCCCAATCAGAAAGGGACCATCGCTCTTGCAATGAATTCAAGAAAATAAATGCTATCAAGGAGGTGGGGAACAGGAACTCTTTATACGGTGCTGGTAAGGATGTATAATGGTATAGTCATTACGGAAACCAATGTGGAATTTCCTCAAATAGCTAAAAGTACAGCTACTATATGGTCCAGTTATGTAACACGGGGGCATATGCCTGAAGGATTTAAAGTCTAGGTACTACCAAGATTTCTGCAAGTTCATGATTATTGCTGTATATAAGCAATAGTCCAGATACAGAACCAGCCGGGATAAAGTGATAAAGAAAAGTAGTGTCCATTAGAAACAAACTTTGCGATACGTTTCATTTTCCTATGCTGTTTA